>OU696572.1:9933875-9941375 GCA_916048095.2 Sacculina carcini
AGCACAAGAGTCATAAACACATACACAATCACGAACACACATACTCACACAAACATACACACACACACATGACACGCGGCTCCATTAGACATATAATGGGTATGTAAAAGCTAGATAGGGATAATTGTATAGTTTGAGATAATTCAGGCAAGAGGGGTCATAGTTAAAAACTGAAAAGGACTAGATATTTGAGAGATGTTAAAAAGTATAGTTTCTCATATACAAGTGTGTTGATGTCTGGAATCAGTTATTGGGGAGAATATTGTAGGAGCTAAAAGCGTAGGAGCATTTAAAGAAAGACTGGATTGTGTATGAAATACTGGGAATTTCAAGGAAGATAGGTTACTAGAGGGTGGGTTGGAGACAGGACAGTACGAGCATAGCTCATCTCCTGTGCTAAACAAATAGGTGAGTACAAATAGGTGAGCACACACACACACACACACACACACAAAACTATGTATAAATTCAGAGACTGATTAATTCGTGGTGATGCTAATATGTACGTGTTTGTGTTTACACATGAAACAGCGAAATCTCGACATTTTATTTGATATTTAAAATTCCTTTCGGTATATTTGATCCAGAACAAATTTATCTTACACATCAAAAAAGCAAATACAAGGAATATACAGCATTTTACCCAGCCCACATTTTCTCACAATTTCGAAATGAATTCACTCTTTGTAAAAGCTCCAATAGTTTGGAACACGGTGCTATCCCCACTATATACTAATCACTGATGTCCTATATCAGGTCCTATAGATAAAATTTGGTTGAACAGCTGAATTTATTGGACTTCTCATCACTTGTCACACCACTAGTTAAAAATCTTTCTGATCTACCTAATAAAATTCGTCAATTCAAAGTCATGACTAAAAAAATCTTACAGGAGGATTACTAAATTTATCCACATAGTTATTCTTCATATTTAATGTTTTATTTTCGTTTGTTTTATTTTCGTTTATTTTATTTTAATTTCCTTTATATTTCGTCTTAGTAGATATATTTTTGTTGTTAAAAATGAGGAAGTATGGGTGATTGAGACAGGGCAATTGCCCTTACGTCACCCGTGCTTCTGAATTTTCATTTATAATCAATGTCTTTTGTTCACTTGTTCTTTCTTCCTTGGCTTCATTGTTTCGCATTGCATGTTTTTATTTTAATATACATTAAATGCTGCTTAAAAACTTAAATAAATAAAGCACCCAAACACGCATGCACACATGTCACATGCTCGACCTAGCAATGCTATTTTGTTGTGTGAAACCGTTATGTGGTGATGTTTGGCTATAATTTTGTGTTTATATATGATTGATATAATGACCGTCACTGCATAATCATACAGTGTCGTTTATTTAATGATTTAAGTCTCAATTTTGTTAAAATTGTGTCATGCGCTTGTGTGTCATGTGCTTGTGTTTTATGCTTTCTGTGTCTGATTTTGGGCGATAAACATGTCTGTGTGATGAGAAGAAAAAAAAAATTTGCACTGTGTGTTTTGAAATAGATATTGAATGGAAACCGATTCAGTTCAACTCCTGCTTAATACAACTCGGTGACACACACACACACAAGCACACACATACACACACACACACACACACACACACACACACACACACACACACACACACACACACACACACACACACACACACACACACACACACACACACACACACACACAAAGGTGTATTGGGCATTTGATTAGCAGTGCGTATCGTAGATCGCGGTCATTAAACCCATATTTTAATTAACAATTCTACTGCATATTTTCCATGGTGGGCTTAATGGTCAGAGCTATTTCAGGGTGAAGAAATTCAGTCTGTCATAGTTTTGTTTATCGAAAATAACAAGCTTAATTTTAGTATTAATTATATCAATGTTAATAGAGTACAAATATGTGTGCAATAGTTTGATAAAAAACGTAACTCAACACGTAAATGATAGTAAAGTTAGGATTTTTTCTAAACATATTGTATATTTGGAACAGAGCATTTGAAAAATACTACCGGAGAAAAGTTCAAATTTTGGCTGGGCTTATTGGAGCTTACCACTTAAAAAACCTAGTATTTCAGCCCTGAAAACTGACATGGGCTTAATGACCGGGACTTAAGGTACACACACACACACACACACACACACACACACACACACACACACACACACACACACACACACACACACACACACACACACACACACACACACACACACACACACACACACAAAAGTACCCACCGTTTTGCGCATCGCTCCTAAGTCAACGTAAGCTAAATAGGCTCCGCCCACCGGATTAGCCCAGGCGCGCCGAGAGTGATGGGGCTCCGCTCAGTGCGGCAAGAAATTTGTGAGCCGTCATTGCAAAGAATGAGTGCAACGCTTCAATTTATCTGCGCGTTGCTTAGAATTTATTGAATTTCAAGGCGTAAAGTAGCCTTTATTGTTCTTGTCGTTTTGAGATGATCGTTCGAGCCTTTTTCTCAACATGATTTATAAGGCTCTTTGACGTGTTTTAGACAGTCTGGAAAATAGAAATATATATTTGATTTAATTGGAGTGTTAATAAAATCTTAGACATTCATTGCTTCACTTCGAATTAGAAATATGCTGGTTTAGCTCGATTTTATGTACTGGGATTCCGATGTTCGACAAAGAACAACTTTTCAAAGATGATTAGGGCTCTTCTAGTGTGCAATTTTTAATATTTTTGAATTATTTCTATTTATTTCGATTTTTGTCTCGCCGACAAAACAATAATAATTATTATACCTAGGTAACATTTATTATTGCAATATTACTTTTTGAAAGTTATATTTATCAAAGCTAATCAACGCACTGTTCTAGTGTTATTTTTGACAAATGCCTTTTCGCTGTTAGGTTAGGTTTAGTTAGTTTAGGTTAGGTTAGTTACACTTTCCGCCGTTAGAGAGCGCCAGTATCGCATTGAACGGAACGCGCCTGTTAGCTCCGCCTCCATTTTGCTTAGCGCAATTTGGAGCGATGCGCAAATAGGGCAGTGCCACACACACACACACACACACACACACACACACACACACACACACACACACACATAAATCAATGCAGACAGTGACATAATAGTGGCTTGCTAGCATATCTCAGTAGAATGAGGCCAAAATGACACACCGACATACCTCGTTGAGCCTTGTGCTTCTTCATGCGGTCAATATGGTCCTTGAGCTGAATGCGCACCTGTCGTTCGGTCGGCTGATCCTTGACAAATGGATGCTTGAGCAACTGGTCCGTGTAGGGACGCTGGTGATAGTCCTGCAAACAAACAAACACACACACACACACAAGCATACGGTGTATTGTCATCCTAGTATGTGCTTATACTTGTGTGTGTGTGTGTGTGTGTGTGTATGTGTAAGTGTGTGTAAGTGTCATTTGATGTCATATATAAATGCCATATAAGTATGCATATATGTCAGTGAGAGTGAGTGTGTGTGTGTGTGTGTGTGTAAGTATATATTATATTAAAATATACTGGAAAGCCAATATAATTGAGTTAAATAATGCAATTTACATACTTTACTGAGTATTGAAAGTCGCAATGATTTGTGAGACAATACGTTGCAATGTTGTGCAATCAGTGGCGGCACCAAGGCAGAGGGCTAGAAGGGGTTGAACCCCCCAAAAAAATGTGTCAAGACCCTCTAAGCCCCCCAAAAAATCCTGATCATAAACATTTTGAGTTCGAGTTTCTCATGTTTCGCCAAGCATGTGCATCATTTTCATTAGCCCTCCCAGCGGGAACATCCTAGCGCCGCCACTGCGTGTAATAAATGAATAAATTAACATCTTACTGCCATAACAGCGAAGACTAAAAATAAGAAAAAATACAAAATTTATTACAAGAGAAAGGCAAGAATATTTAAGTAATATATAAAATTTATACTTACACACACGCACAGAGCACAAACGCGCACACATACACACATACATACACTTGCGTGTAAGTGCACAGGTGAAGCTCACCTTGATGAGAGTGGTCTCGACGAAGCTGTGAAACTTTTTGCTCCATTTTTTCGAGTTGAGTCTTGGCGGCGGATTGCGCGGAATCAGAAAGAGCGCGCGCATCGGGTGCATATCGGATAGGGGCGGCTGAGATTCGGCCATCTCCAGCGCTGTGATGCCCAGCGACCACAGATCACTGCGGTTGTCGTAGGTGGCGTCCGGATTTTCGTCACAGGCGATCACCTCGGGCGCCATCCAGTACGGCGTGCCAATGAAAGTGTTGCGACGACCCACCGTGCGGTCCAACTGCGCACTCACGCCGAAGTCCACTAACCAAACACACATAACATTTACATTAGGTAAATATTTATATAGCGCCCTACACCTAGAGGGTCTCTAGGGCGCTGCACACACACACACACACACATAGCCACACACACACAGAAAGTGAAAGGTAAAGAAAAGGAGATATAATTTACACCTTATAATCATCACTAATATAGACAATGTTCTCTAGAGTATAATACGATTTCACCATGAAACATTTCTTAGAGTGTTTTTTGAAAACAGGGATAGAAGTGATAGAACGTAGTGTTGGGGAGAGCTTATTGTAAATACGGGGTCCTAAGATAGAGAGACAACGATTATAGTGAGTATGTCTAGAGGGAAAAGCAGGTTCCAATAAGAGACGAGAATCGAACACACACACACACACAGGAATCATAATTTCGGCCTTCAAAAACTAGGAATTAAAACAGATGTGCAAAAATATAGCTTCCCAAATAGATGATGGAAATAAATTAGCGAAGAAAATTGTCAACCAGACCACAAGACAAATGTTTAAACAGAAGTATAATATCTGGAAGGCAGGAGCTACGAGTATTTAACCCATTTCTGCAGAAACAACTCGGTGAGAACACAAACACACTCACACAGATGTTTGAATTTTTAGATGACGATTAAATGTTTTGGCATTATTATCAACTATAATTAGTATTATTAATCATAGGCAGATATGGGTGTAGATCCTGGGTAATATGGAGCTATATATTCCCCCCCTGACAAATTGACTGCAATTATAACCGCCCAGAATTCTGCTAAGTTCAATTTATTGGGTTCATATTGTCATTAAAATGAGCATAACAAAGAAACAACACACGACAAATGTGTGTGTGTGTGCGTGTGTGTGTGTGTGCGTGTGTGTGTATCGTATCGTATCATTTATTGGCAAAAGACAACAGCACACAGGTAATACACAAAACGAAAACATCAAAGGCAATATAGTCTGTCAAGCCATGGCTTGTTAGACAGACAATGAATATTTTTCAACAAGATTTGTGCAGCGCAACAAATTACTACAAAACATATGCTAAAACAAAACATGCAACAGAACAATGCAAAAACAAAATATATACAAAACAAACAATACAATATACACAACATACAACATACAATATAACAAACAATGTGTGTGTATGCAATAATATGCAATATACTTTTCATTGAGGTATGTGGGTGTTGTAATTGACTAGTCATAAAATAAAGCTTATATACTCACCCAGTTTGACTTCGGCATTGTCGGTTAGCAGAACGTTTTGCCCTTTGATGTCGCGATGAATGACCTTACAATTGTGCAAATGACTGAGACCTCGCAGAATCTCGCGACACACATACGCTATCCAGTCCTCCTTCAACGTATGTCCCTTGGTGGCTGTGCAATTGTTGCAAGATCATTTCCGGAAGAAAAAAATGTGAACATGTGAAATGCGCATTATTAGAAATTATCACTCTGTTTTTTGCTTTATAAATTGTATTTTCGTCTATGTGCGGCAATAGACTTGAATTTACAACAACAATCAACAATAAGACTGAATATATAAATAAGATAGCATTTCAATGTGTGTGTGTCAGTGTGTGTGTGTGTCAGTGTGTGTGTGTGTGTGTGTGTGTGTGTGTGTGTGTGTCAGTGTGTGTGTGTGTGTGTGTGTGTGTGTGTGTGTGTGTGTGTGTGTGTGTGTGTGTGTGTCTGCATGTGTGTGCCAGTGTGTCAGTGCGTGTGTCAGTGTGCGCCAGTGTGTCAGTGTGTGCCAGTGTGTGTGCCAGTGTGTGTGTGAAGCCCGGTGGTAGTGAACGCAAACACTCTGAGACTGTTCCAACTACGGATGATCGGTGTATAGTATGCAGCAAAAAATGCATGTCTGAGTGTGTGAAGTGTAGAAACTGTAAACGTTTTGTACACCCGAAGTGTTCTGGTCTGCCTGCGTACGCCATTGTGACCTTTCTTAATACGAGGAGTCAGTATACATGTGAACCGTGTGTTGTCAAGCAACTCGGTGAGCAAGCCGAAATGCTGTTTGCGAAAGTTCATGCTTTGATGAATGGCGAAAACGGATCGAAACAAAGTGTGCTGAACTCCGATGATGCAATTGTGGATGACTGCACACAACAGGGTGTTGTTTCTGATGACGGTAAACAATCAGAACGTGTACAAAACGTCGTATCGACAAAAACGGATGCACGAAAAACAAAAGTGTGTCATTTCTACAAACAAAATAAATGTAAATACGGACTGAAGGGTCGTGACTGCCCTTATGCTCACCCAAAACTGTGCTACAGGTATAAACGGTGTGGTTTGGATCCAGTCAATGGATGCAAGAAAGGAAAAAATTGTCAATATTTCCACCCACCTATCTGTTCGGGCTCAGAAAAAAGAAGCGAGTGTTTAAACGAAAAGTGCACTCGTTTGCACCTAAGGGGCACACGTCGACGAGCCTCCGCGGAAAGTAAGCACTGGGAAGCTCCACGTCTGGAAAATGCCCCGGATCTCTCAAACAATGAGCGTGATCGAATTGCTGCGAGAACGACTGTACCACCGAAGCACCGACACGAACGCGTACAGCCAGCGGCGCAACCCGCCTACCATTCGTACACACAGCCTGAATACTCGCAAACCGCGGTGCCTTTTTTAGTGCACCAGATGCAGCAAATGCAATCAGTGCAGCACCAGATACTGCAGCTGTTGAAGATGAATTCCTGGCAGTGGAGCCCCCAACACACCGACCACCAGAGCTTCTATCGCCACAATCAACAGCAGCAACAACTGCCGCATCAAAACGCAGCACCAATGGCGTGTACAAGATAATATACCTCAATATAGCTGGCCTCTTACCGTACCGATTCAGAGGCAAAATAAAACTGCTAGAAGAATATGCAAAAAACGAAAATGCTTTTTTGATTTCTATTACCGAATCCCATCTTAAAGAATACGTTATGGACGCTGAAGTTCAAATGCCAAATTTCGTGTCATTCAGAACCGATAGGAGTGGCCAACGAAAGAAGGGAGGTGTTATCACCTTCCTGGGGCACAAATTTGCGTCAAATGCAGAGGTGTTGCTCTCGTCCTCCAATGGCTTCACGGAGGTACAAGTACTGTTTCTTAAAAAGATTAATACACTGTATATTAACATGTACAGACCTCCAGATTGCCCAAAAAACAATTTCATTGACCAGTTGGTA
>OU696572.1:9951375-10056375 GCA_916048095.2 Sacculina carcini
GTCGAAGCTTACGAACACACACAGGTGTGCCCCGTGCAGCTCGCTGTCACCGCAGAACCGACCCTCTCCACGCTATGACGCCACAAGAACGAAAGACGTATTAGAGAGGACCACCTCCCCAGAATAACATGACACAACACATGACTGATATCTGGTACCATCATTTACTGCTGGGTGGACAGGGGCTGTGGGATTGTAGAATTCACCCAATGAAATTCCGCAGGTATTTGAACCACGGAGCCCAACAAAAGGTTAAACAACAGCGTAGAAAGGTTGGAAACCACTGGCTCACCCATAACTGGTCGTCTTTGCCGGGTGGTGATTTTTTGATGAACGCACTGTAGTAAGTGGCAATATTGCGATGATGCGAGTATTTCTTCAGCACGCTGATCTCCAGCTTAATCTCTTCCTCTTCATCCTGAGTGAACACACACACACATACACACACACACACAAACACATACACAAACACATACACACACATACAAACGGTGAACGAAAAAGTGGTTAGTAGAACAATTCATGCTTTTTTTCCTAAAATAAAATACAAAAATTCAAGGCACACATTTGAGAGTGATATTTGAAATATATATTTATTGTCTGATTTATACGTTATCGTGTCTAGTAATT
Organism: Sacculina carcini; assembly: GCA_916048095.2. Classification (NCBI taxonomy): domain Eukaryota; kingdom Metazoa; phylum Arthropoda; class Thecostraca; family Sacculinidae; genus Sacculina; species Sacculina carcini. Next base: position 9,952,006 of record OU696572.1, read on the forward strand.
GTCTGATGAATCTGTGGTGCACATACCTGAATATTTGATGTTTTGTATAATTTGTATAATTTGTATATTGTTATTTTCTGTTTATAATTAATTGCTGATATTTCCCATTTTGTCTCTATATGTTGATTGTTAATGTTTGAGAATCAGCGCGGCAATTATAAACTTTTGTGGACAATTGTGTATAAATGCGACAAATATGATGTATAAAAGCGATCAAGGAATTACGGTTATTTGTATTTATGCAATAATACTTGTTGCATATTTGCAATATTGTGTATTGATTGTGTGTGTTTGTGAGCGGTTCCGATGCGGTTTCACCTTCATTGCTATCATTCTACCTATCATTTCTACTGCGCGTTTTTCAATTCCAATTTTTGTGTTTTTATTATTTTCTGTTTATATTTTTCAACCTTGTCCCACTGTGTGTGTCTACATATTTTGGGTGCTTCCAGGGTACACATGGGGGTTATCGCAGGGAGGTAAAACTGCTACTGCACTATTCCCCCATGCTACTGTATTTATCACCGCAATTAATAAAAATAATAATAATAATAAAAATAGCAACTAACCTCGGTGACATCCATGCATTTTATGGCAGCTAGCTGCCCAGTTTTCGTGTGTCGACCCTGTAAACATACACACACGCACACACACACACACACACACACACACATTAATTAACTATTGTGATCTAAATTGAAGTTGAGTTGAAATAGTTATATTTTAATTTTCATCTCGCACAGAGCATAAGCACACATGAATATAGTTGAGTCTGGCTTTAATGCCGAATAATTCAGTCAATGCTGAGCGACAGAACAACAAGCACACACACACACACACACACACACACACACACACACACACATACATACACACACATAGTATACAATGACACATGCAGAATGAAGAACACTCCTACTGTTCCTGCAATGCAGTAATGCATTGCGTCGCGGCACAAAACAACCATGATCTGGAGCAATGCATGCATTGCACGCTTGCATTCTTGCAACTAATGATATCGGATCTTGTGCAAGATCACACGCAATAGTGTATGTAAAACAAGGTGCACCCCGTGCACAAACGATAGAAAAGGTATGACAATATGCGAACAACATGGAAACACACAAACACACACACACACACACACACACACAGAGAGAGAGCCGTAGCAACCGCCCCCCGTACCCCCCGGCCGGGGGGGGGGGGTGCCCGAATGTTGAGGGGCCCCTTTGCTTCACGTATTGTGTGATTATGTCTAATAAATACATTCATTATTTGGTGATTTATATATAATGGGGGACTCCAGTGTTGCCTTCGGGGGGGGGGCATAATTCCTCGCACACACACAGCTCTGCACACACACACACAAACACACACACACACAAACACACACACACACAAACATACACACAGAAACACACACACAAACACATACACGCACACAAACATACACACACAGAAACACACACGCACACATACACACAGCTACAAACAAACATACACACACAGATACTGAAAAAGTCAGGTTTGTCAACACTATGGAAGATAGGAGGGTTGATTACAGTTGATATAGAAGTTATACTGGAAAAGAACAAGTTGAAATCCGGCAAGTTTTTTGAATTCTCCTAATAAAACATAAGTCATAATTTTGGCCTACGAAAACGCAGGATAGAAAAAGACACGTTATTGAATATAATTCCCCAAAAATAGATCAATAAACAGCTGTAATAAATTACCAAGCGATATTATTAATCAAGCAACAACACACATATTCAAGAAGAAATAGGGTATGACCGAAAGACGGTAGTAACAACTATACCTTTTACAATCAAATTTGTCCCAACTAAAATCGAATCAAAATTTGAATTTAGAATTTTCCCAATTGAATTTAACACTATGCAGCATTTTTCATGTGAAATACAAAAAATGTACTGATAATAATATAGCCGAATATTAAATCTATAATTAATTACATACATTGTGGTTCTAGTTGGCACAATTCTAATTTCAGTTGGGACAAATCAAATTGTAAAAGGTATATAGTAAGAACAACTAGTAACACACACACACACACACACACACACAGAGTGCAAGTTGGTACTGACCTTGTACACTTGTCCATATGTACCATTGCCGATCACTTCGATCAGATCGAATATACCAGCAGGATCCTGGGCGAATCACATACACAAACACACACACACATAAGTGACACAAAATCAAGTGATACACAAATAATCACACACGCAAAATATTCAGGCGCTTGAGTCGCATTTGAGCGAGGCTTTGAGCTGATGGAATATATTCAATTCAATTGTATTGTGAATTCACATATAAAGATATATTCCTCTATGACACGTACGAGAAAATAAGTCATAGATGATTCCAAAGACCTATGTTAGGGATGTACTTAGGTACTGTCAAAACGTCTCCTTTTGATGTTTGTGAATGTAAAAAATCCATAAAAACACATCACTGATACACCGTTTCCAGAACACGAAATATTCTAAAACTCAAGTGTTAAAACGGCCGACTAAACAACTATTTAAACGGCCCATATTAAAATGCATGTTTAATTCGGCCCAAATATTCGGAGCAAGACATTTTTGCGGTATAAATAAACTTGTATATAAAACACAATTACATAATGAATAATATACGGAATTTGAAATTATATAAACAGCCCTAAAACACTGACATACTAAAGCCATATCACGAAAAACCTTTGTCGTTCGAGTGCAAACAACAATATGCGCTCACCTTCAATGCACCGAGATCAATATCATCGAGACTACAGTTCACGTTCGGCTGCGAATGTGCCATTTCACTGGTAGAAAAACAACTGGCTAAATATTACACTGAGACTAGATATGTAGCTGTCCAACTTGAGGCTCACGATTATTTCACCATAAGCATTTGACGACAACAATCGTTGTGGAAATGATTTAACCCCGAATAACTGAACTCCGATAAAAAAACCGTAATAGATTTGAATTCACATCGCGCGGATGCTGGGGAAAAGAAAAAACTCAACACAAAACACCGGACTAGGCAGGACTGAATTGCGACAAATTCAGTCATACATAGACGAGACGGCTAGGCAAAGGTAAATCTATTTTGTGCAAATGATGACAACTCTCTGAATAACGTTTATTTCCACAAGTATTGAAAACACAGTTTTATCTTACATTTCGACTAGAGTCAAGATCCAAAAATACAAGACGAAATGTACTTTTGGCCTACAGGCGCGTTTTAAGTGTCAATTTAGTCGAGTTGTGTAGCATTAATAGCAACAAACCGTTACTGTTAGCGTTAACTGCAAACTGTAACGCTGTAGCTGTAACTGTAGCATTAATAACAACAAACAGTGGAAGCCGCTTAATTTCATAGCTCGGTTAATGTCATACCATCGATAGGTCCCGAACTGCGGTCCTATGTTTTAAACAGGCACAGAGATCTCTTAATGTCATAATTAGAATTGGGAATTTTATGTGATCACATAGAAAATATTTTTTGGCATAATGTCATTTAAAAAAAACATAAAATGCCATTTTAGCTGAAAAATATTGTTCAAATATATACTCCTATAGGTTGCGCCTGGAATTAATCTATGCTGTTAATATCTGTAATTATTCAGCAAGTTATGATACACTCAAACACTGCATAAATGTACAATATTAACGCCAGCAACGCTAACAATGAAAATATAGCAACGTTCCTAATAGTTTCTCAAGTCTGGACACGAAGAGCGTAACACAGTGTTATATTCCTGGTTAACTATCGTATGTGTTGTGGTCTTGGCTTAAGTAGCGTGATAGCGTAGCAACGTGATTCAGACGGTCTGCAATAACTCGCTATGCAGATCAAATCACCCCAAGTCAGGTACATGTGGCATTGGTATCCCGGGAAGGTACATATATCGTACATACATGTACTTCATATTTACATCTTTGGACATTTTTCAACACAAATTGCTCGAAGGGAGTCTGTATTGTCACGCTCATACGGGTTGAAGGAGTTCGATGTGAAGTCGAGTTTTCGAAGAAAAATATGTATCATGGAAAGAGCATGTGTTGAGTTGCATGTGAGAAAAACGTGTCCGCTGGTCACAAGTCGCAGCTCGAGCAACACAACAAATCGGCTGTTCACTCGATAAACATCAAATGCAACTATATAAGCAAAAGTCCAAAATGGCAGCCCTACAGTGGCGGTACCAAGGAGGAGGGGGTTGAACGGATTGAAACCCCCGAGCCCCATAAATTCCTGACTCTGAGCGTTTCACGTGTAGGTCCTCATGTTTCGCCAACACCTCGAATCTTTTTCCATACCCCTTCCCCTCAGCCCCACCATCGGAAAAATTCTGGCGTCGCCACTGCACCTTATCGGAAAGACCCGAGCAAGATCAAACTTTTCACCGTACTACGAAGAGTTAGCCTCCCCAAGGGTGGCTCCCCAATAGGATGTCGCTAGATACATGCTGAAAATGTAAATATTCTATGAAATGGCGCAACATTCGCATATTATAGGAAAACTTAGTGACATATTTTGACGCCTTCGACAAGATATTTCGGCATTTTTCATCACATAATACAGACATAAAACGTGAAAAAGTATCACATACAATTCCCAACTCTAGTCATAGTTAGGTTAATGTCATATTTTTGTGGTCCCGTATGACATTTGTCTATACAAATGACATTGTATATTGTCATTCCATTGTGTTCAGTCAGTCCGTGTTTTTGTGTGTTTGACCATTCAGTCAAAACATATTTATTCTCTGCGCGTAGTGATTGTGGTAGCAGTGATGGGAAAGCGTACTGAGTCCAGATAGATAGGTTGCAAGATAAGTTGCAAATCTTGGACCAGCTCAAGGATGACAAGAAGCAAACTTCCATTGCAAAGGACCTCGGCTGCAATCAAGAAACAATCTCAAAAATCGGGTAGAAAGAGAAAGAAATTCGACACAATGCGGTGACCAGCAGCAATCTGAGTCGGAAGCGCAAGAGATAGAGCAATATTGCATAGGTGGATGAGGCGGTGCTCATGTGGTTCCATCAGATGCGCTCCAAAAATGCGCCCGTGAATAGGCCTCTTATGATGGAAAAGTCCAAGAATTCGGTGATTGAGATGGATTTGGCATTTGAACCGTCAATTGGCTGGCTCGGCCGGCTGAAGCAGCAGAAAAACATCGGATTCGTGAAGGCACAAGGGGAGAAAGCGGCGGTTGATGTGGTGGGGGCAAAAGAAACGTGCTGTTCATAGAGCTGGACAGCTACGCTCCCAGGGACATTTTCAATGCAGACGAGACTACACTGTTCAATAGAGCGACATCATTAGGCACTCTTGCAGTAAGCCGACACAGGAAAGGCATCCAAGAACCGGTTGACGGTGCTTATGGTAGCAAATAGCAATGGAAGCAAAAATGAAGCTTATGTCGTTGGCAAACACTAAAATCCCCGATGATCCAAAAGACTGGACAGAACTTCCCTGTCGTACTTTTTCCAGAGCCATCACTTGGATGACGCGAAAATATGGACACAGATTTTGGAGGACTTTGTCCGGGGTTTTAAGAGTTGTTAGCATTGGACGCAGAAGTGGATTACTACGACGCGATGAGTGATGCTGAGATCGTCAGCGTAGTGAGAGGAAAAGCAGACGATGGCGGCGACGATGATGACGGGACGGTTGATGGTGTCAGTGGGACTGACGTGCCTCCCTCCACTGCGAAGGAGGCGCATGTAGTGATGGGTGTCATTCGAACCTACTTGAAGAACAATTTTGCGGATTTTGGGCACTGGTTGTTCAGCAGCAAGGAGTAAAAAATAGAGAAATACTTGCTGAACAAACGCAAACAATGTTTTATTAACGATTTCTTCGAGAAACAATGATTTGTGTACTGTGCATAATTTTTACATTTCTGATGCTTGTAAAAATAAACCGAATTATAAACACAAGTTTGGAGCAGTAAAATGGCGAAACAGGTTGAGTTCGGTTAATGTTATACTTTTTGCAGGTCCCGAGGGTATGACTTTCAGCGGTTTCGACTGCATTTGATAGCAAAAAGCACAAAACAGACACAAACACAAATACATACACACATACAAATACAAAAACACAGAACTAGTACACACAAATACAGACACACACATGCCTAAACAGACTATCACATGGGTTCTTAATATGGGTTCGATTGAACCCCAGGAGTTCGCTGAGTCAGTTTCAGCAGTTCGGCGTTTTGGTTCACCCACTAGAGTATGATTCTTGACGTCAAGCTCTGCTTGGTCATCATTGGCTGCAGTTAATCACGCCACATCGCTTGGTCTTGATATCTGTGCTGCAAGCAACTCGGTCCACTCAGTAATAGCCTACTTGTGTCACTGTCTTGATCGTACGTGGTTTGTAATTTTTCTCAGAATAATATTTCAAACAAGAAGGGTTCGATGAGTGCATGTAAGGAACTAGTAAGGTTCAGTAACTGCAATAAGGTTGAGAACCACTGTCCTACAAGAATTTATTTAGACGTGAAAAAATTCCATCACCCCATGCATTTCTTTATTAATATTTGAAACATATTGTATATTATACTACACATTTGTATATATTGTACATATATTTGGAGTATATATTTGTGCATATATTTGGAATATATATTTGTATATATATTGTACTACACTCTGCACTATGCTGATCAGAACAAACACCGTCAATAAGAAACACGACAAATTTGCAAATCAAAACACATGTATTGACCAATTGTGTCAGAATACACTTTTCAAACGTAGCACACATCAAATATACGGGCATATCATCGCACTAATAAACGCTTACAAACGCGCCAAATTGCACAGAAAACACACACACTTGGAAACCATATCAAATTACATGACGATCGGTAAAAATAGTCTGAAAATATTTATTGCATAGATGAAAAAGCACAGAGAGCCCTCGGCAAACGAACTCGTTCAATCCGTATAAATATATAATTATAAATACAAACATATAAATACGACCAAGAAGAAATCACACAAGAAGCTAAAATTATGGTACAAAACAAAGTGAATATGATAGTATACAGTGTAGAAACAGCTGAATGAGGGTGAAAAAGACAGAAAATGTTAGGATGCCCAATGTATTCCAGGTGGGTTGATATTTCAGATATTTCACACAAACATTTCTCACCACAACGGATATATCGAAAACCCTCTAATTGAACGCCACCTCTAATTTAAACGCCACTTTGATTAAACCTCTCTTGGCAACATCCATGACTGATTAATTTTTACCGGTGAATTTGTGATTATTTACCTTTATTTACACGCTACATTTGTGTATTCTGTTGAATATTCATACCGTTAACTGGTTCTTGTTTCATCCATAAAATTGAACAGCTAGTGGAGAAATAGAGCTGCACCCGCTAATTAAACGACACTACGGCGGAAGGTTTGAAAAATAGCACGACATGCCGCTCAAGTAGAGGTTTTACGGCAAATGCTCTGTTTTTCATTAAACGCAAGATCTCTTGTGCAAGTGTCAAACATATTCAATATGAGATAGTTCAACAAGTTGTAGCGAATCGCTTCTAATTCTAGCTGATAAACCCATCAATGCCAATTCAATAATGTCACAACAAACAAATACACAATAGCCCAAGTTACCAGTTTGAGAAAAAAGTCGCACATCACTGGAAAATTTCATTTTCCACTGAGAAAGAGAAAATTCGCCACCTGCTTTTGTCTTAGTCAACATTGCAATATAAACCCGTAATAGACAAATCAAAAAGTTCATCAACAAATATTTTACGGACTGAAAAACAACGCAGTTTATTTGTTTGGTAAGCGCGGATCAAACATTATTTCTGATATTGCAGGATTATCAACTGTTGACTGCGAAATCTTGCGTGCATCAGCGCCAGGGGTAGTATTAGGTTGCGACACTTTGATGCTATCGCCCGAGGCAGTCAATCTGGCAGCACTGTCAAGCGCAAATCGCTCCAGAGTTGCCAGTTGAGATTTCACGACTGAGTAACGTTCATCAGAGAACTACGTCGACAAATCATGCAGAAACAAGAAAAAACAATAAAAATAAATTCAAGAAAGAAATTACTAAGATTTTATGTTAGAAAACTGCTTAAAATATCCACTGTAAATAACCAATATATTCACTAATAAAATATTCACACATATTTGATCATGTAATATTTGAAACCGCCTACAATGTCGATTTACTCAATTAATTTTAATATATAATCCGGCTATTAATTTTCCATGATGAATGGTGTCATTATTAAACAGCTGCAACACACACACACACACACACACATACACACACACACACATACACACATACACAAGGTGTGTTCAATCCACAATGTGAAATTCACAAAAATTTCCTACTTCCGAAGTGCATCAATCGAACACGGGTTCAAAAGTGCGGCATTCAATATTGTTCAATTATGGTGTTGTTTGTTTCGCTAACGTGTTGATATTTATATTAAGTTGTCTTACGATTAATTCTTGATATTTCAAAATGTACTTCAGTATTTTTGCACTTCTAAATGAATCTTTCTCGAAATAAATGCGCGGAAAACAAACACACGCACACAATGAATGTCTGCTCGGCGCTATGAATGACAACTTTTGAATTCACTTCAGAAGCACTTACAGAGAAGTACTTCTGAAGTGTTAATCCAACGCTTAAAAGTTGTTCTGAAGCGATTCCAAAGTGTCGATCGAACATAACTTATTCAATAGTGTAAATGCAGAATTTGACCAATAAAAAACACAAGTAATTTATTCCACGAGCCCACCTTGGTTTGCGATGACAGCTGCGCTTTCAGCCGCTCAATCAGCTGATTCTGTCGCTGCAGCTGCTGATCGCGCTGTTTCAGCTGACGCTGCAGTGACGTCACAACGGCCGCACCACAAGTAGCGACATCTATCGGCGACCTTTGCACCTGCACCGTGTTCATCGTTGGCGGCGATGCTGGTTCTTTTTGGATGTGTTCGGCCGGGTTGGACAGATCGCTAGCAGAAGTGTTATTCAATGCCTGAGACGTCTTATATTCGGCTAGCCGGCGGGCACAGCAAGAACGGCTGTTGTCGCCCGCTAGTCCCGACAGCCGCTCCAGAAGCTGCCGTTCCAAATCGTCACAGCGCGCGCGTAGCTGCCGGCCAGCAGCTGCCTGTTGCTGGCGGTCGGCGCAGCGGCTCTCCGCGTCCACCAGCTGTGATCGCAGCTGCTCCAGTTGCTGTTCGGCTGTGCCAAGCTGTTGGCGCAGCTGTTGACAACTGGCTCGCTCGGCTGACAGCTGTTGGCTGCTCAGCCGGCAGCTGGATGCAGCAGATGAAGCAGCCGTCTCCAGCTGGACGATAAGCTGTTGTTGTTGAGCGGTGTGACGATTGTGGCGCACACGAGCCAATTGAGCCTGGCGCTGACACTCGGAAACGTCCATCGACAAATTGGCAACCTGCCGCATTGCCAATTTTCACCAATTGGCAACTGTATATACACCTAGTTGCCAGTTATGATCTCTATCTCTAGATTTACGAGGATGCCAAAAAACTCATTTATTATATTTATATAAATTATTATTTGTGTTCGTTTGTTTTTGTTTCACTTGTTCAGTGGTTTGTTTTTGACATTGTATTTAATTAGTGTTCCAATATTTCCAGTAATAGCTATTATATTAAGCAAAAATATGAAGGGGGCAGAAGCCCCCATCACCCAATATGTTTCCATCAACTCCTCATAACCAAGACGTTCACTAAAAGAGGTCAAGAAAAATACCTTTCTGTAAACTGTTTTATATAAAAAATGTCGCAAAGACGTAAAATTTATCTATTATAATTTATATAATATATATAATATAATATAATTATGCATGTACATGACTGATCGTCCCCAAAATTCAGCCCCCCAAAATTGCACTCTCGATCCGCCACTGGTCTGATCTGACTAGCACGCCACCTGTGCAGTCAGCTGTTGATTAAGCTGCTGATATCGCCGCAACTGGCGCCATCTATCATACAGCCGACAACACCGCCGCATGTATAGATGTCGCTCGTGTCGCTCAAACATCAACAATTGCTCGGCCAATGGCAAGCGACTGTTGGGTGATGTGACGTCACTGCACAGTGTGACGTCATTGATGTTGTCCTTTGAGCACGCATAAGCTGAAGAACATACACCCTAGCGACACACACACACACACACACAAATTCAGATAGACGCCAAGCTATGGAGTGGCTTAATGCTTGGAATGATTTGCATGGTGTATATAACGCTTAAACGTTAACCTAGTGTTCACAATTCAAACTCACCACAAGAAACACAAACACACACATACACACAAATTCAGCCATGATATCATCCCCAAATATGCTTAGAATCATTCAAACACTACACACACACACACACCACAAGTAAAGGCACACAAACACACATACATACACAAGCACCCACGCACACAAATTCAGCTTTGAATCATTCAAAAACTACACACACACACACACACACATACAAAAACACACATACACACAAATTCAGCATCGATATCATACCCAATTATGCTTGGAATCATTCATACACTACACACACACACACAAATAATCAACTAAACACAAACATAAACACACAGTCACAGACACACACAGACAGACGTACAGGGTGGTGTGTTAGTGTGTGAGGTTGATAAGTGCGTTTTTATGTCATATTGTGCAGTTTATTCATGTTATGTTTTGCACAGAATAGCCAATTAATTGGAGTGCAATAAATGCCAATGAATGAATGAATGAATGAACACACACACACACACACACATATAGGCAAAAACAGGCAGACAGACAGACAAACCGGCGTGTTGTTATGTGCCTGATCGCCTGGACAGTGACGATTGCGCCAGTGCTGTAGTAAATGCTGACACGGCGCCACGGCACCAGTGTTGTCAGTCTGCGTGGCAACACTAGCTCGCTCCTGGCCGCTTAATCCGCCCCTGGCCGCCCGGAGCATGCCGACCACGGGCGTCGGCAGTACGGACAAACGAGGGGGTCGCAAGGGGCCAGTTGTCCTCAGGCCAGGATAGCTAGCAAGTCGACAGCGTCGAGAAAGCAGAGAAACGGGCGGGCAAGAACCGACAATATCTCGACCAGTATAGAGGGCGCTAGTTTGACAATCGTCCAAAGTAAAGAGGGCGCCACTGTGACGTCGTGCAGGCGCCGACGTAGCTAAAACCGCGTGGCCGTTGAGTGAGCTCACTGTGGTTGCGCTGGAACTGTCTGTCAAATCACTCGCACACACACACAGATATACACGCATTTGTTCATATATTTGAACATGAAATCCGTCACATACAGTCGGTTTTTTCATTGATGCTCACAAAGTTCATTACGAAATGATAAGGCAAAAACCCGCGCAACTATATGAGACGGTCGTATAAATGTGCAGTTTCACATTTGAATGCATTGGAACAAAAATATACAAAAAAACATACAGATATACAAATGATTTGCATATGCATGTATATTTTCCGGTATATTCAATTATGTATTGTGGAAAATATACTTCTCATTCTTACACATACACTTACACACATACATACATAAGAATTTGTGATCAGAGTTGCCAATTTCACACCGTCCTGTTCAGTTGAATGGCTGTCGCACACGACCAATTCATCTGGCAACACCGGCCGACACCGACTGGCAGCACTGGCCAGCAGACCCGGCGACAGCGCACTGCCTGCCGACTGCGCCAGTTCTGTCGACACAGATCCGATACTGGCGCACGACACGGCCACGGCCGCAGCCGCCGCTAATGTTGATGAAGATGATGACGTCACACAAGTGGGAATGTTGACAGGAAGCGTGGCGATCACCGCGCCACTTTCGCCGCCGCCGGCCGCCGCGCCATTTTTGACGCTGACCGCGCCAGTTTCGTCGCCGACATACTCTGTCCAAATATCAGTGAGTTCCATAAGAGGCAAACGAGACAGCATGCAAACAAATGATGTTATATTTGTACTTTGTTTATTCGGGTAAAAATGAAATATTACCAAAGATAAGACACTATTATGAGGCCATTGATAAGCAGACAAAAAATATAGAACCGCCATGATGTATGCCAAATTAGATTAAGAAAACCAACTGATTAGCACACACACACACAAGCAAACATACACACAAACACATACACACACACATTTCGGATTACTAACAAAAAGAAGGAAGACGAGGATACAACAGGAAACTAAACAAAACGAGATGCCACAGCGACTTGAGGAAATATGGCTTCCCGTTTAGCTGCATTACCAAGTGGAATTATTTAAGCAATGATGTTGTGGCGGCCTCAACCATAAGTTCCTTTAAGTCGTTGCTGAATAAATGTGGCAATTGAGACGGCACAGCTCGAGCCATGCTCATCTCCCGTACAATTAAACTCGGTGAGAACACACTGACACACACACTGACACACATACACACCGAAATGCGAGCTGTGTCGTTCGCGTTGAAATTTGGCAACAACTTGTCTGATTGCAGAATCGGCAGTTTTGCGACGAGGCGCCATGCCAGTTGAACGAGTAGCACGTGAATCAGCGCCACTAGTATCCACCACTCGATCACCATGTCCATCACTATCCATCACTATTTACCCGCCCACACGCCCACACACATATATATTTCGCAACGATAATATCCTATTCTTTAAACGTAGACTTCTATATTAATTTTTTTTTAACTCAGGGGTTCTTACAAAGCCCCGATAGATATTTATAAACTCAGGTGTCTGCTATCCAAAGCCCCAATGTATTGTCGAATATGGTGCCATACCCCCGACTTGCTCGATTATTCAAATAATTATCACCAATGCTATTATTTGTCAGTATGTCTTCAAGATCCACGAGTATTTCAATCACTAGTATTTACTGTATTAGATACGCATTACTAGGAAATAACATGATCATTGATACTTTTATCATTCATAAACCATTGTGAATTTATACCAGTACCCAGAAATATATTGCCATACCCCCGCTCTTTTGTTGCCATACCCCAAAGGGTATGGATACCCCCGGTTAAGAGAGCCTGTTTTAACCACACAACATATACATGACTTGTAACATCGACAATGACAAATTGTTTCTAGATATAAAATGCGTGCATACACATTCATAACTCAGCACAAACATCTACATACACAGTCAATTTTGAATTCAAGGCAGCAATTATGAAACACTTCACAAAGCTGACACGTACAGTCGTGTTACACACAAAAAAAATCTTATGAACAATCAACTACTGTCCAAAATTGAAAATTGTTATTGTAGCTGTGTTAATAATTATAATTCGAAAAATGTGTTGTTTAATTGATTATTTTTATATGGATTTATGTGACAATACATTATTTTGAACCGAAACAAATTAAACACAAAACTAAAATTATATAATTTGAGAGCTATATAATTTTAACATCTGGCTCACCAGAATTATTGTGTCTGTCTTGCAGTGCGCTTGACAAACGAGAAGTCAAAAACGACGCAGACGAAGACGAAACTGGCGCAGCCTGCGACGTTTTGTCACCGCCAAAACTGACACACAAAAATAATACACACATTAAATGAAAAAATAAATAATATTTTCGATTCACCATTTCAAACGTAGACACTTCCGAAGTGCATGAATCGAACACTGGTTCTGAAATGCGGCATTCACTGTTGTTCATCACTCAATTACGGTGTTGTTTCTTCTGCTCTCGTGTTAATATTTTGCTTACAATTCCATTGTTTGATATTGTAAAATTTAGTTGAATTTTGTTGAAGTTTTCAACGAATTAAGCTAGAAATAAATGCCCGGAAAACAAACACGCGCGCAACGAATATCTGCTCTGCGTCATAAATGACAACTTCTGAGCTCACTTCAGAAGCACTTAAAAGTACTTCCGAAGTCTGTCTAAACTTGAATCACGCATACTGATAATTATCGATTGTCATCACAATTACGGTTTTATTGATCAATAAGAGATCAAATAAAACCAAGCAAACCGGAATTACAACGGAAGATAAAATGACAATATACAACCAGCTATATTACAATATCCTGAGGACAAGCAGACCGTTTTTTACCTGGTTCATTTCGCTTCGTTTTTTATCGTTTTTCAAGTTTTATTTCGTTCATTGCATTTAGTGTTTGTACTTGGTTGATTGGCTGACATATTTTCCCACCCGAAATGTGACATGAGACGTTTACGAGGCGAACTCGGCACGGAATTGGAGTTGGTCACGTGACGTGAAGAAAACGACTCCTCCCCCTGTGAGCTCTAACGTCCAAGCACACACACACATACATACACATAGACTAGCATGCTTTGAACAAGTACACAAATAAATGAATGAAAAAGAAACACAAACACAAAAATACACAGATAAACAACGAAAAAAATACAAAGAACAAAAGCAGAAAAAGTGTTACGAAAAAAATCCAGATATTTTTGTATATGTAATACGTAATACCAGCCAGTAAATCTACACAACAAACCGGTTTAAACCGGTTCGCACGGCTGAAAGCCAATTTTAAGAGCAGAAAATCAAGCGTAGACAATTGCGGCGCATCACCTGCACATTCTGGCCGGCGCCTGACGTCAGCGCAAGTTCATCACGTGGAGACCACACCCACTCAGCTGCGGAACACTCGCAAAATTCATCTCCAATCGAACCTTGAACTGTAACAGATGCATCTGAGGATACTAAATAGACACACAAATACAAATACAAACACATACATATGTACGCTTTAGCCTTAATCCCAGTATAATTTGGGTGTGAATTAAGATAGTTAATTCTATAATTTGTATCATAGCATGTTTTTGTTGAAATGTAAGTATAGAATTTAATTGAGAGAAGGAAAAAGTGGCTTATATACGCCACCAATATGCAGTAGTAAAATATTTCCATTGAAGAAGAAAAAAGAAAAGTTGAGTGCAGAAAGTAAAATTAAATTAAAACAAATAATAATAAATTTGAATAAAAATTTTTGATCGGAAAGGCTGATTAAATTTTCAAATTTGTGGGTCAATGTTTGTTTTGAATGTCTTGGTCTTTATGAAGCTTTGTGCAGTCAAATGAAAAATTAACCAAAATAAATTAAATGACGAATTGCACAAACAAAACAAATACCACAAACCACAAAAAAACATCAACCCTAAAAGTCCAACTCACCTGCGCTTTGACAAAACACACAATTATCCATGTCCGTACACTCTGGCGCAACATAAGCACACACGGCGCTCCCAAACTCTGCCTCGAGCGCTCCGCAGCTCTCTCCTGCGCCGCTAACGTGATTAACCGAGCGACTAGTTGAAAATGTACTGGATGAGTTTGTCAATAGAAGCGGACTGACACGCACCTGTAAGCACGAGAATAATTGATTTTCTCTCTAAAATCATGCATGTTTAACCGTATTTGGTATTATTTTGCATTATTTATAACATTGATATAGGAAATTTTGATGAATAAAAAGACAGTGAGAAAACTGCCTTATAGTTTCGAAATGAAACACTGATGATTAATTTTACAAGATAAAAACAAACAAACAAACAAACACACAAAAATGAAAAAACGTTGAAGCAGAATTTGATTATTTCATTACTCCTTGATGTATTATATATTCTGCTCAATTATTCGCATGATGTAAACACTGACACACACACAAACCCACACACACACTAACATAAACACGCACCCACAAACATCAAACACACACAAACATCAAAACACACTAATAACATACATACATTAACACACACACACACACACACACACAGACACACTAATATATATACACACACACATAAATAAAGTCGTACAACAAATAACACACCTGCTGAACCAGGGCTAGTACCAATTTTGTCCGCAACGGCGCAATGGGGGCGCCAGCGTCGCTGTTTTCACACAGCGCACGCAGAAACTCAAACGACTGTCGTGGATAGTGGGCATACAGACATACAAACAGCGTGCGCACGGCAGAGTGTGAGTGTTGGAGAGAGAGCGGTAGTGAGTCGCAATGCATATCGGCTGATTGACATATCAGCATGTCAAACATACACCTGACAGACAGACAGACAGACACACGCGTATAGTGAGACATTTGTGAAGTGCAAATACCAACGGAAAAACGAACCTCAGTGAGATAAATAGATTGAAAAAACAAAGGATAATAATTAAATATAACATGATTAATGAAATATAATATAACGAATAAGAATAAAATATAAAATGCAAATGATATATTTGTGTGCAAATTGTGTGGATATAATATAATATATGTATGCATGATATAATAACAAAAAAACAATTTTGGTGTCAACAGTTGAACACTTGAAGTAATATTTTCTTTCAATTCTACATGTATATATATAGTTATTGTTATTTTAATATATCTGCGCATTTCATTATATTATTTGTTCGATACACATGAAAAGTGTATGCTTGTATGTTAATTTTCAATATAATTTCAACAAAAATAATAGAATTTAATATGAGAAAAAACTCATTAAAATGTGATAATATAAATGAAATAATTCAATGAAGAAAGCTAACACATTACAAGCAAGCCAAGAAGAAAACATACAACAACAAAGAACAAACATAAAACCCACATTGAAACATCACGTTTGTAAAAACAACACCTTCAATGAAAAACAAAAGACAAAAGATTGACGAAAAACGGCAGCAGATTCGAAATAGGCAATGTGTGTATGTTTATGTGTATATACATGTATGTGTGTGAGTGTGTGTGTGTGTACAGGTAGTACCTGCCTGAATTCTCTGAAAGATTAGTGTCACTGCTATCTTGATGAACCGTCTAAGATATTTGCCGATGAGCTCGTGTACGTGTGTGTGTGTGTGTGTGTCTGTGTTCTGCCTGTATTGTATTGTCTTGCTTTGTAAATACGAAACATATATTTCAATATGCATGTGATTGTACATGAATGTATGTGGTGTTAAATGTTTATATCAGCGCAATTGAGACATGATGTGTGTATTGCGCAATACAAATGACTCAATAAATGAAATGTACCCAAAAAAAATGTGTGTACTCCATCTTGTAATTGGGACTATTTGATTGTCCTGTTGGCTATCGAAAAAACAAAACAAAACAACACTAACCGTAGAGAGTTGAATAATTGTTTGAGCTCGCTGATCACGTGACCAGGAAGCAGACGAATCAGCGAGGTTAAGAGCAGGGCACATGACACTTGAACAGTTTGGTCATCCACACACTGATACACACACACACGCATAAATAAAAAAGACACGCATACACACAAAAAACACACTCACACGAACATACACACATACAAATACAAAAAAACACAGAAACACAGACTCAAACAGAGCGAAACACGCACATACATACACATACAGAAAGACACACACACACACACATACATACACACACCTGTACAATGGTGTTGAGTTTGTGGATCAGTGTAGGGACACACACATTATTATATGTATAATTATTTAACAACTCATATATATATATATATATATATATATATATATATATATATATATATATATATATATATAACAATGTTTAATCACTTTATCATATAATTATTATTTAATCACTTGTCAATGTTTCATGTTGGACCAAAATTATCATTATTACATAAGTCTACAAAAGAGACAATGTCTCAGCAGACTCTATAACCACTTTCTTTATCTGTTGTTGTTATGCTATTTGTTCTTTGCTTGTGGAAAAATAAAATTTGAACTTGAACTTGAACCTGTATAATGGTGTTGAGTTTGTGGACCAGTGTAGGCACGGGTCGAAGCAGACTTGGCAACCAGCCAGGAGAAGCGTACACAATATTTGCCAGCAGTGTGAGTGTAGGCACAATAGTCTGACTGGCACAAGCGTTGTCACCAGAGTTGCCAGGGCGCAACAGCTCAAACAATCTGGCAACATTAGTAGAACGCAACACAATATATATTCACATGGATTTTTATGCATTAACCTTCTGTATACCAACGGGTCCAATTGACAAATACTGTTTTTTCAACAATAAAAGTTTAACCTATGTAAATAAATAATTCTGTGGATTTTTCGTGATTTTTAATCTCTTTCACGTAGTTATTGGAAATGTTTTGTCCACCTATTTTCTTATAAGATGAATATTGTGAATTTCTACATAATGTTACACATTTTGAGAGGGTTAAACGTTTCGTTTGCACACTTAAAACACACGCGCACTCAATATTCAATTTCAGATAGTCTTCACAAATATCTTCACAAATCCAAATCTTCCAATCTTCTCCAAATCTAATAATCTTCACAAATCCAACGAATTCACCACAAGAACCCGTGTCGAAACCCGCGATTCTTTGGGGATAGATATTTCCTAAGAAGTTTTCAAATGAGTTTCAGGCTTTCCTAAGGAGCCCGAGGTGGTTTGGTCCGACAAATTGGGAAATTCTTACGACAACATCTACTAACAATCTTGCAAACACACAGACAGACAGACATTTTGTAACACCCAGGGGTCCGAGTACCATGAGGAAACAAAATCCCTATTAGAGAACCTTCTTGGTCAAATGCACAATTCCCCGCTGACATGCGCCACTATAAATATAAGTCAATGTGATGATAAAGCAAAAGGGAAAATTTCATACACAGAAAATCACTTTGTTCATTATTATCATTATTATACGTTTCTAGTTTATTTTTGCGTTTCTATATTATCTTAATCAATGTGTTGCACAATTGTGTATACATATACACTTTCATTTAGCCTATAGACTTAATTGTTAATTAACTGTTAATTTCATTTGCTTCTTTTTTCGTAAATTTTAAACTTCCTGACTAGAGCTTCTTAGTTTTCGAAATCTCTCTCTAAATCTTTTGGGCGCTTACGGGGTACATGGAATCACCGCAGGGTGGTAATAGTACTTGCACTCTTCCCCCATGCTACTGGATTTGCCACTGTAATTAATAATAATAATAATAAAACACACAGAAAGAGGGAAAGACGGATGGAATAGTACCTTTGTTGCAAATGTTTGACGTTGAGTTCGGAGCAGGAGAGAATAATGTCCAGTGTGCGAGTCGAACCGCTCGCCACATAATAATCAACCAGAGCACTGATCAGCCAAGACTCATCTAACACACACACACACACTTTCATTGAGTGAACTGATTAAATTATTGTATTATCATAGAGTTAATTGAACTGTATTGATACAATTGCATGTAATGTTGAAATGTTTATGTCAATCTGTTCGTCCAGGAGCTGTTTAGCTCGACCCGAATATCGCCGCAATATTTAGCTGCTTGTTTTTTTGTTGTTTTCTTGTTAATGTTGTTTGAGGCAATACACTTACTTACTTACTTACACATACTGTATTTTTCAGACCTCACGGCGCACAAAAAACTTGATATTTGCTATAAAAAATTAACCAACTAAAATAATTGTATGAGTTTTTTTCTATGTTATATTTCAAGTGAGAAATATTTGCAGTTGTATCCAATTTGTTGAATAAAGCCTGAACTATAGGAGTTATTTTTGGCGAGTTTTATGTGTGTGTGTGCGTGTGTGTGTATGTGTCTTATAATGTGTGTGTTTGTGCGCATTAATTTGTCGTTTTGATTGAATATTTTGATTTGTTTTCTGTGTCTTGCTTCCCCCTTCCGCCTCAACTACGCCAAGCCACTGGCTATGGCTAAATACACAACTACGAAGACTAATAAAACACAGTTACAAGAAGATGAAACAGTGATGTGATGATAATGATGTGATATGATGATGATGATGTGATGTTATGTAATAATGATGTGATAATGATGATGATATGATGATGATATGATGATGATGTGATAATGATGATGATATGATGATGATGATGTTATGATGATGTAATAATGATGTGATGTGTCAGGTAGTGAGCTAACTAGGAGATGCGTGTAGACAGTCGCGCAGGTAGCGGCCAATGTGGAGTGCGCCGATTTCGTCGTCGTTTTCCAGGCGCCGAAAAAGCGCCGCTTGATCCAGTGCTGCCAGATGGGCTGGCTTGTGCTTGGCCATTTCTGTTGCATAGTCAGCGCATGTGTACAAACACTAAATGCAGGGGTGGCACCAAGGAGAGGGGCTTGGAAAAGCAAAAAAACAAAAAAGTGCCAATCTCTCGCTGAGCCCCCCGGAAAATTATAATCATGAACATTTCGAGTATAGTTCCTCATGTTTTGCCAAGCCCCCACAACTTCTTCCTTATCCTTAGACAAGTTCGACCTCTCCCCTTTGACTATCTTTTATTTGAACGAGGAGAAACAGGGGTGATATTTATGAAAAATTACCTGGAAGTTACCAATCATGAGTGGATGTACACCGAGTGAACCCACGTGGGTTTCGACGAACACAAATACCCCCAGCAAATTATTGAATATGTATAAGCCCTACACCATCCAATAAAACCGACATGTGCTTCTTTGTGTATTTGACATGAATTATGATATGGTCGATGTGGTCTTTGTCAAACACAGAATGTATACCCATTATCCATTACGATACGAAAAACTGATTGAAATGACAAATACTAATACAAAACGAGCATACTAACCAGAAATAATTCCGTAAAAGCCCTTCAAGACAGCACAAAACCACCCAACGCTGACAAGCACTCAAAGTGGTCCGACTCAAAAGATTGCATATAACTCGGATTGTCACACCGTATATATTTTATTGCGATTCCAGCGCAGGTAATCCATTTACTGGTTGTAAACAATTCTGACTGGAGCTGCGTGTGTTATTGCAGGTTCATGAAGATTACATTTTTTGAAGATGTTTTTCACTATTTCACCGAAGAGATTGAATATGAGAAATGTTTACGATAACTTTTTAATTCTTTTAAATCGCTGAAACCGACAAATGTCCATTTTCAATTGCCCATTATGACCTAAGAACTCATGATTTTTTTTCTGAATAATTTTTCAACGAGCGCTGGTGCTTTTTTCGGGCGAGACATTCATGGTATTGGGCTTAAGAAAAATCTGTTCGACCACTCAACCATAACTATGCTAGATACGTTAATTTTCTCATATTTCTGCTCAGATTGCCTGCTGACTGCTTACTGACTATGGCACTGGTTGAATTTTTGACCGGCGGACGACGCTTGTGGCTGCTTCCGATCGTTTTCAGCCTGGCCATCGCTTGGATGCTTCTGCTCGTCCAACATGCGCCGAATTTGCAGCAGCTGGACTCGCGTGTAAGTGCCGGATGTGTGAGTTAGTTTGCGTAGCCCACGAATAGCTCAATGTTTTAGGCATAACACTATGGTGTCAGATAATATGGTTTCTACTTGTTTGTGTGTGTGAATGTGGGTGTTTGGTGGTATATATGTACGTGTGTGTGGGTGTTTGTAACAAACCAAAAATACTAAGATATATTCAGAGACAGGCGCGCGTGGGCATCACCGCCCCACGCGCGCCCACAAGACGTCACAACACGACAGCACTTCCAACAAGACTCCTAGCTCACACCGTGACACACCGCAGCACACACGGACACACACACACACACACGCACAGTCCTCACCCGCCGCAACAACCAATCAGCGGCGAGCCGGTCACTCGCTCGCTGCCGCAGGGCATGCACATTTAACCAAACGCATACACACACACACACATACCGAAACAACTACACACACTCGCTCACACACTCTCACACGCCATACACAATTAAACCATACACGATCACACAGACACAATAAGACGCTGACACACTCAAACACAATCACACACACACACACACACACACACACACACACACGCTCTCACTGCACACGATCACACTACAGTGTGTTTGTATGTGTGTGTGTATGTAGAGTGTTCGCGCACAACTCAAGTTTCCGTCCAGCCTTGTCGAGTTGCGTCGCGTTTCGGATATTCTCGGCGTGTACAACACAGAACATTGGCACTACACTCTACTACTGTTCTGCAGTGCCTACCTCTTCAAACAGGTCCCACACACACACACACACACACACTGCAGAATTGTGCGAATTGTTTTCAAATTGTCGTTTGTGTTGTGGCGTGTGCTAAATGTAATAATAAGCTAGAAGCGTTATATACTGAGCGCTTTCGGCGCATGTGCGACAATTGTGTACTGGGGAGAAACACGTTGCTTACGTTCCATTATTTGCTTGTTTCATTTGAGGATTTAAATATATTCCGTTGTGTTATGTTGCTGTTTTTGTAAGAAAGGCGATACACAAGAGTTTGCAAATTGTTTTGTGTTGTATGATATATCATGTTTGATTGTTATTCGATTTTATTACCTTGTGATTGTATTATATTTATTTAGTTCCTCACTATATTTGATTTAAACAAGTCCTAAAAGAAGCTTCGGCGTATAGGACTTTGTCACTGTGCTATACGATTTTTTTCACATGTGCATGCTTATATGTATGAGTGACAATAAACCTAAACAAACACACACACGCGCGCGCACACGGATGCCGCACGTGGAACAAATCTTTGAACTTTCGATTTTATATGCTAATTTATTCGTCGTTATTTGATCTTGATGTTATTTATTATAGAGATTTAAATTTATTTTTATCTTGATGCTTGGTTTGCAAAGTACTCATTCTGATAAATACTCATTCAGCTAGCTACATCACTATTGTGTAGCTATTGTGTATCGCTTTCGTTCGCTTACGCTGTGACAATGGGGCGGCTGGCAATAACGATGCCGATACGTATTGTTTCGTTACTGTCAGTCGTTCTCGATTCCCGGCTCGGTGTTCCTAAACATGCTGGCTGGCGCACTGTACGGTCCGCTGGCGGGCTGCCTGCTTAGCTGTTGCCTAGCAACGGCGGGCGCGTCGCTATGCTACCAGCTGTCGCTGAGCTGCTGCCGACAGCTGCTCGTGCAGCTGTTGGACACTAGAATTCAGCAGCTTACTGCTCGGGTGTGTATGTGTGTGTGTGTGTGGGATCATCCATGCGGTTTGTGTATGCACCGATTGAAAGGGGGTTATGCGGGTTTAGTACTCCTTACGATTAAATAGACTTTCTTTCTATTAATATATTTTCTTTAAATTCCCTTGAACTTTCAATTGATTTTAAACTGTATATCAGAGGATGAAGTTGTTTTTTCATGTTGCATTTTTCCCCTCAATCATATTTTAAGTGCATTCATTTTTTTTAATTCTTGATGTTGCTGCTGCTCGGGCTGGTGCAGGTGAATTCCAACAGGAGCCAGCTGTTCTATTTTCTGCTGTTCATGCGCCTCTTTCCGATGACACCCAATTGGTTTCTGAACGTGGCGTCGCCAATTGCCGGAGTGCCTCTCAAACTGTTTGTCTTGTCAGTGTTTATAGGCGAGTTTTCCTCTCAAACTTTCGCTCGTTCGCTATCGGTCGGTGCTTCACACTTTTTTTTCTGTCAAATGTGTTTGCAGAACGATCTTTAAAGCACAAATGTTCTGCATAGAATAGACACTACAATACACCACCCAATAGGAAACGTTTTCTGCGGGGAAACGGAAACGTTTTCTGCGGGGAAACGGAAACGTTTTCTGCGTTTTCTACGTGACTGTTGGTGACTAGACACTTCTAGAATATTACTGTAAATATTACAGTATTTTTGTTATTATTATTGTATTTATATTATTATTATATTATTGGTTATAATATTCACGATGGAGAGAAACTGTGAAACAGTTTGACAAAATATACTTATAATCGTGTTGTGAGTGTGGCGAATTGGCTGAGTGGTAGACTCGTCTGCGTTCGGGTCGATAGGTCGCGGGTTCGGACCGCGTTTGAGTCGCGCTTTTTCCACTGTCATTACAGTTGAATGTGCAATTTGTCGCGGTTGTTTCGCCAGGCTTGATGCCCTACCACCTGGTATGCAGTCAGGCGGGCAGCTTAATGGGCTCGCTGAACTCAATTGACGAGTTGTTCAGTGGCCGCACTCTCGTCAAGATGGCGCTGCTATCTCTCGCGGCCCTTCTGCCTTCCATCTACTATCGTCTGCACACAGCCCAAGCGACCCCTTGCTGGCACATGCGTGTGCATAGCAGCGGTAAATGATGTATGTTAGAAGTGTGTTGTATGTGATTGATTTCTCAGGGTTGTGCCTGATTTGATCCTCACTCAAGATGTTTGCGTATGTGTGTGTCGTGTATCATGCGCGATGCACCTTTACATGAGCTTTTGTGGTTTTCTATTAGTCAACTGGGTGTATGTATACTTGTGTGTTTGTATGTGTGTGTGTGTGTGTCAGTGTGTTTACACTTTGAAATCTCAATGCCGTTCTAATAGGTTGCAAAAAACATTGAAACAATGCATTGTGCACCGACTCGGGTGATTTATGATTTTGCCAGTGCAAGTTGTGTAATTTGTAGGGGCTTAGTTCGTAAACGCGGGAATTATTGGCAATTCAGCTGATCTCGTCCAAGTTTCTATGCTGCAAGTATATTTTATACTTAGTTTCAAGTATATCTTAATTGTTTCAGTGTTGGCTAATTTCGAGTAGGTGGTGACGTATTTGTTGAATCACGTGTTTTCTTCTATACTATGCATGAAATTTTGATAAAATAGCAAAATGGAAAAATTGGATTGCTCCACAAGTTTTTTTTACAAGAAACGCAGATGTTTTTGGTTATTTTTTGTTTGTCATATAAATGTATGATTAATTCGTGAAATTTCCTAAAAATTCACTGTCTATGCTACCATGTTGGTAGTTATGCACGTATTAAAATGCATGCTCCAATATTGATACACTCCTGTCATTAACTAATATATATTATACTTTAGATATATACTTTAGATATATGCCTTTCTTTGTAAGCAGTTACGATTCCATTTCCCCTTATTTCATTTCCACTGTGGGTGCTTTTATTTTGTGATGTTAATGCTCTTCCCTCTGTATCCGTCTGTCTGTCTGTTGATTGTCCCAAATATCTGGAAACTGCATTCATAGGATTTATACCGTCTGCACAATCTTCCCATTCACGTATGTCGTACTTTCGTACAGTGCGTTGTACAGGCGTACGTCGCTCAGGGAAAACAGAATCTTTCCATATGCTTATTTCTAGCTGTGCAACCCTATTGTGAAGGATTTTTTCTTATGCAAATCAATCGTATGATTTGCTATGTGTATGTGAGTGTGTGTGTGTGTCTGTGTTGCAATGTTTTTCTTATCACTTCCTCGCGCGGAGGTGTTGTTGTTCCGGTTGACGCTAAATGTGTAAGGATTCAAGAACATTTGATTTAACGTATTTCTTCCAGTCCCTCGCCTCCTGCAAAGGCAGCACATTACATTAGAACGCTAAATCTAAGCTAACCTAAAATCTATGAAAAATATAGAAACGTTTTTGTGCGTTTTTTATATATTAGCTCAATTTAATGTTCTTGAATCCTTACACATTTAGCCTAGACCCGCTGTTCCTTACTTAATCCGATCTCGTTTTTGGTTGGTCATATGTTTGTGACTGACGCATTGTGGGTACTGATCTAAAATGATGTGACTACCTCATAATCTGCCCATGACTCGTTGGAAATACAATTCTTTCTCAGCTTTCTTTTTGCTTAAATGAAAACGGCAGTAATTGTCAAATGGATTTGTTTTAATATAATATTACATTATTGGTGGAAAATACTGACAAACAAATCCACTCGTATTTCTAGAGTTCAAAACGTGTATAAAAAGTAACAATTAACAATAGGAATGTTGTGGAAAAACAACACAACTAAATCAACAACAACATACAAGAATAAATCGCAGAATCACGTGAAAAACAATCTTCTATACTAACACAAATTACCAAGTGAAATGTCTAAAAACTCGTGCAATTCTAACTTGGCATCTCTCGCCAGACTACGGTCATATTTTCCATGCTGACCGCCTATTCAGATGTGAACAATTGGCAGCAGAAATATTATAGCAGACAATTAAGCTAGCGTGACAGACGCTCTCATTGCCGAAGCAGAACCGATCGTAGAACTATTCAAATAAATATACTGTGTTTAAGCTATACTAAAGAAATGCTAAGAGTATAATTAAATTATATGCCAAATTGCATAAATAATCGTGGAACATAAAACAATTGTTATGAATTTCCAAGTTAATAACCATTTTAAATAATTTTGATTTAAGAACTTCTTGAAGATGACCGCTGCTGACGTTTGGCTTGATATCTCGCCATAATTGTCCTACGTTCAAGGCTGAAACATCCAGCCCTTCATTCCCAATTCCCACTAATCGGTAATTCCCAACACAAACACAGACACACACAAATCACAACGCCATCATTTGAGCTCGCAGCTGCTCCAGATCCAACTGCTCCCCCTCATCTTGCTGCCCCTCCCCCTGCTGCTGGTCACCCCCGCCAGTCGGCCGCTCGTACTCCACACTCACCCCGGCCACCAGCTGCTCATGCTGCTGTGAAGCTGGCCAGCTGCCGGCTGCTGCAGCTGCAGCAGGTTGCTGGCACGAATCGTCGACGGTGATGCCCCACTCGTTGTCGTCGTGAACGACGGAGCTAGCAGAGGCGTTGTCAGCGGCGTGCTCGCTAGACTCCAGTGCAGCCAGGAGAGAGGGGCGGAGAAGTGCGGCGCTCTCTCTCTGTCTCTCTCTGTTGATAATAGCAAGTGCGACAAGTTTTCTCAAAGCTCACAACACAACATACATTGAGCGATGAAAAATTGCACTAACTTTTATTCTTCATTTTATCCCTCATTTTCAATCTTCATGTCTAATTCACTTGCCATTTCTGCCTTATTCTCATGTTTTATCAGCTTTTTTTACTCTTAAGAACAATCATATCTTACGTTAGAGTCAATGGCGCATAATGTAAGAGGAAACAATTGTTAATGATGATATCCAGGACCCCTCGAGGGTTGGGGTGAATGACCTCATGATAACCTAGGTCAACGAACTCAAGATACTCGAAGTCAATGACCTCAAGTAAGTAGAAGTCAATAACCTCAATATAGTCGGTGTTAACGATTTTAAGAAAGACAAGGTCAATAACCTCAAGATATTCCAGGTCAATGACCTCCAGAGAGTCAAGGTCAACGGCTTCAAAAGAGTCAGGGTCAACGACTTGAAGACAATCAAGAACAAAGAACTCAAGAGAGTCAAGGTCAACGACATCAAGACCGTTGGGGTCAATGACCTCAACATACTCGTGGTGAATTGCCTCAAGATACCCGAGGTCGTTCGTTCGTTATTTGTGTTTATGGGGTGCACCGGCCTCTGGGACCATACGGCACCCCCCAGTCTATTCACAGCCTAAACACCCAAAAATGATGGACATGAGGAATGGAATGATGAAATAAATAAGTGTGATAGTGAACAAAATGAATGTGAAAGTCAAGAAATAAAACTCAATAAATAATTCTAAAAGGCAAAAGCCGTAAAAACTCAAAAATGCGGCCCTCAATGACCGCCGATTGCTCCTGTCCGAGAACATCGTGAATAGTCCGAACGGATCCAAGAAAACGTTGACGCGCCTCTGAGAATGATGGGCATTCCACCAGGATGTGCTGCACGGAGAGACGTACATTACATGCGCTGCACGTGGGTTCAGGTTGTCCGAGTAGAAGATGGCGATGCGTATCGTACGTGTGACCAACACGCAGACGACAGAGCGCCACTTCCTCGGACCTCTTCCGGCGACAAGAGCACATCCAATGTCCGATTTCGGGCTTCACAGCTTTTAATTTGTTAGAACCACATTCGTCCCAGGAGAGCTGCCAGCGAGAACGGATAAAACGATGTATAATAGGATAAAAGTCCGAATACGGAATGGGAAAGTTAAAATAAAATGAATAAAAGTCTCGTTCAGCAGCTCTTTTTGCGGCTCTGTCAGCTCGCTCGTTGCCCAAAATACCAATATGGGCCGGAATCCAGCAGAACTTTACACGCTTGCCCTGGTGGTGGATGATGTCAAGAGAGATAAAAATCCTCTGTATAAGAGGATGTAAGGAGAAAGACGATAATGAAGTTAAAGCACTAAGGGAATCAGATAAAACTAAAAACAATGAAAAAGAAGATGAGCGAATAAAAACCAGGGCCAGCAGGATAGCGTGAAGTTCAGCCGTGTAAATGGAGGCGCTCGGTGGCAGCGTGCTCGAGCGGCACATACCTCCACTTACAAACGCACAACCCACACCACTGGCCGACTTAGATCCATCAGTGTACACGGCAGTATACCGTCCGTAAGAATGAATTCGCTCCAGTGTGTTTGAGCGAAGCACACTGGGCACTGTACGGTGTTTCGGCAGAGCTGCTAGCGAGACGTCAACCTCGGGTGTGACCAATTCCCAGGGTGACTCCGCCGTGTATTCTTGTCTGAGGACGTCGTTAGCACCCATCCCGCATGACTCCAGCAGTGCCCTCATTTTGCTGCAAAACAGCACAGAACACTGAGGTCCTGGAAGGTGCTGCTGCTCAGGCACATGCTGGGAAAATACCACGTCATACGCGGGGTTTTCATGGGTGCTTGCCAGCTTGCAAGAATAACGCATGACCAGCTCTTGACGACGGAGCGCCAGCGGAGCCTCATCAGCCTCAACAAGGAGGCTGACGATTGGCGACGTGCGAAACGCGCCGGTGGCAATGCGTATCCCTGCGTGGTGTACGACATTCAAACGGCCTTTTGCTGACTCCGAAGCCAGATCATATACGATGCTTGCGTAATCGAGACGCGACCTGACTAACGAGCGGTACAGAAGGAGAAGGGACTGTCGATCTGCTCCATACCGCATGCGGGAAACAGTCTTCAGCACATTCAGTGCCTTTAGACAAGTGATTCTCAGCTGTGAAATATGGTCGGTGTAGGTCAAGCGCGAGTCCAACGTGACCCCTAAAAACCGAACCGTGCGTTGGAATGAGACAGCACTGCCGTACAATTCCACTTCCATGTCAGGGCAGGCACCTCGACGGCGGCAGAAGTGTACACCGACCGTTTTGGACGTCGAGAAGCGGAAGCCGTTACGCGTTCCCCAAGTCTCTATTTTATTCACCGCCAGCTGCAGTTGACGCTGGACAGCAACAGTGCTGCGGGAAGAACACCATATGGCGAAGTCGTCCACAAATAGAGACCGTCCAATCGAGGGAGGCAAATGATCGTCAATGTCGTTGATCATTATGGCAAAAAGGGCCACGCTGAGCACACTACCCTGTGGAACGCCTTCTGCCTGATCGAACGAACGAGACAGGGAGTTCCCCACACGCACACAGAATGTGCGGTGCAAAAGGAAATTGTGTACGAACCTCCCCATGTTGCCTCTGACACCACAGCGATGCAGTTTGCGAAGAATACCATGTCGCCATGTGGTGTCATATGCCTTTTCGATGTCAAAGAATATCGCCCCGACGTGGTGACCTCGCGTGAAACTTTCACGTACGCGAGAGTCAATGGTCACCAAGTGGTCTAACGTTGAGCGACCCTGGCGAAATCCGCACTGAGCATCATTGAACAGCCGACCGCGTTCCAGAAACCATACCAGCCGTCTGCAAACCATTTTCTCAAACAGTTTGCAGAGACTGGAGGTAAGCGATATCGGGCGATAGTCAGACGGGTGATCGCCCGATTTGCCCTGTTTCATGATGGGTATCACGATTGCCCGTCGCCAGGAGGCCGGAAACTGCCCACCACTCCACAGATCATTGAAGACCTGCAGCAAGGTGGACAGCACTGCGGGCGACAGACGTTTCAGCATGAGGTTGTGCACCTCATCAGGGCCTTCAGCCACATCGCGAAGCGATCGCAAGGCCGTTCTCAGCTCAGATGCAGAAAAATCGCTGTTGATTGGCAGCTGACAGCTGGTGGAGAAATCAACGGGTGATCTCTCGCACTGCTGTTTGATCGCCGCAAAATCAGGGTCGTCTACGTTTGCACGACAGCGCTCCGCTAAATATCGGCCAATTTCGTCAGCAACATGCTCCGGATTAATCACGTCCACGCCACTGATCTTCAGAGAAGGCAGTGGATTGGGACGGTACTTACCAGAGATGCGCTTTATACGGTCCCATATGGTGGATATAGGACAATGCCGATTAATGCTGGACACATAGGACACCCACGAGGCCCGCTTCGCCTCGCGAAAGGTCCATCGAGCTTTTGCGCGAGCGTGGCGGAAGCAAAGCATGTTTGCCAACGTGCTGTTGCGCCGGAAGCGACCCCAGCAACGACGTCGCTCTCGCAACGCCGTAGCACACGCGTCTGTCCACCAAGGAACAGGACGCCGCCGGGGACGCGATGCCGTACGCGGAATGCTCTGTTTGGCACAGGTGACAATGGCCTCAGCAAAACCTTCGACGCTGGGTCGAAGTGTGGGGTTGCCCATGGCTTCCAGTGTCAAGCAATCATAGCGGACCCAATCAGCTCGTTTGAAATTCCATCTCGGTGGTCGTGTTCCCAACCTAGGTACCTCATTGAGACAGATCCATATAGGGAAGTGGTCACTCCCATACAGACTGTTCTCAACGGTCCAGCTCGTGGATGCCTGCAGACTGGGACTGCACAGACTGAGGTCCAGAGCGGACATGCTTCCCGATGGCATGGTACAATGCGTATATGTGCCTGTGTTTAAAATACCTATGTCTAATACAGTTAAAATATCCTCCATAATAAAACCACGGCTACAATATGCATCACAACCCCAAAAAGGGCTGTGAGCATTAAAATCGCCTAACACATAAAAAGGGGGTGAAAGTGAACTGATTAAAAACTCGACGTCAGCCCTTGGGAACGGGCGACCAGGCGGCAGGTACAATGAGCACACACTCACCTCCCTACCACCGAGCCAGCACCGAACCGCAACCACCTGCAAATCTGACTGAATATGCAGGCGGTGACAGGGTACACTGGTGCGAACAGCCAGCATAACCCCGCCATGGGCTATAGTCGAGCTGGGATTATCAAATCTAAAAACATTAAAATCCTGAATACTAAAATACGAAGAAGTTAAAAGCTTAGTCTCCTGTATTGCTAAAATCGATGGTTGTCGGGAGTGTAAAATATGCAGTAAATCATTAAAATTCGGTCTAATACCTCTAATATTCCATTGTAAAATGGACATAAAAATAAATATAATAGAATAAAATACATATAAATACTCCCGTTAAAAAGGCACATATACATTAACAACCAGGTAGCACAGGTACCTAATCGCATCGCTTAGCCGATCGTCCTCTCTCCGCGTCAGGTGGGGACCCACTTGGAGAGGCCGAGAGCTTCCGCTTAGAGGAACTCTCCACCTCCATGGCAGTGGTGGGAGTCGCTCCGTCGTGTGCGGAAGGCGGTGCGCTAGCAACCGCCGAGCGCGGAGATGCAGGGACCGCGCTCGCTTTGTGACCGGGAGATGCTCGCCGGTCACTCCTCGGCGAGGCTGACTTGACCGAACGGCGGCTCTTGTGCTGTACCACCGTCCAGTCTCCGGATTTCCTCCGGTTCGGAGACGACCGCTCTGCTGGCTTGGAAGCCTGCTGAGCGGCCGGTTTTTTGCCGCCCTGACTAACCGGCATCGCTGCCGATTTGCCAGCGCGGTCCATCGGCCGGCTGACCGGCCGATCGGCGACCCGCTGAGGTCGCCGCTCAGCAGCCTTTTCAGGCTGCTGGGGAGCGGCCGCCTTGGGCCGCTGGGTTGCGGCCGTCTGGGACCGCTGGGTCGCGGACGCCTGGGACCGCTGGGGTGCGGCCGTTGGCGACCGCGACACGGCAGCCTCCTCAGGCCGCCGATCAACCGGTGTTGGTTCAAGCTCATGTTTATCAGCCCCAGGTACGACCAGCTTCAAGCCCATTCGTCCCGCCAGCTTCAAGAAGTCTCCAACAGTCAGCTTCTCCAAAAACGAGTCGACAGACTGTGGAGGCTGAGCCGACTTCGTGACGACGCCGGCAAAGGACGGGCCCGACGGATGCGAGCTGCGATATACAGCACGCGCCTCGCCGAAACTGCAGCGCTGGGCAGCGCGGATAGCCAGAATTTCTTTTTCTTTCAGCCATTCCGGGCAGTCACGCGACGAGGACGCATGACCGCTGCTCCTGCAATTGACGCAGAAATACTCATTGTCGCAATCAGCAGCGGTGTGCCGTTCGGATGAGCAGCGTCCGCAGATCTCAGCACGGTTGCAGCGGGAGCTCGTATGCCCGAAACGTTGGCACCTGTAGCATCGCATTGGGTTGGGTACGTAGGGGCGGACACGGATACGCTGACGGATGTCACCGATCTTGATGTCATCCGGCAGAACAGCACCGTCAAACGTGAGGAAGAAAGAGTGCGTTGGCACCTCGCTACCCTCACGCCGTCGGACGATGCGCTCCACACGGATGACACCCTGGGATGACAAACCGTCGCAGATTTCATCGTTATCAACACCCTCCAGCGCACGACAGAACAGAACACCTCTGGCGTGGTTCAATGTCGAGTGCGCACACACCGAGATGGGGGTGCTCACCCAACGCTTGTTTTCACCCGTACCCACGCGATACCGGAATGTGTCGGCCTTCATCGCGCGGGATGCTGCCGTCTCATTGCCGTATTTAACCAGCAGAGAACCGTCTCTCTGTCGGCTGGCCTCGACAGGCGCGTCTCCGATGTTCTTGAAACCATCCAGACGACGGAATGGGTTCAGCGAGGACAATTTCACGTGTTCATTGGTGCTGGTAAAAACCAGCACCATCGGCACAGGTGCAGCACGACTGTCGCCGTGCAAGTGGCTCAGAGTACGACCACCTTTCGGCGGCCGTGGCCGATCGCCCGATGGACGACCAGCAGGTGGGGTGGTTGGAGTTTTTGAAGCCATGAATTGTTTGTTTGTCTCTGCGCGCACGACCACCCTCCTCTGCACGGGGCCCTACTGGGGGGACGGGCAGAGCCAGCATGGGATGCCACGCCAGTGGTGGTGCGCGCTGTACGGGCACCGAATACCCCTGAGCTCGCTGCGAGCTCCGCCCGGTACGAGTCCGCGGGAGCTACAGCACCGGGCCCGGACCAGTGACCCCCACCGGTCCATCTGGACACAGCAACTGCAGCCCCACTGCAAACGGCGGACACTGCACCGGGCGGGACCCCCCTCGAGCACCAGGCACCTCACCCTTGACCCTCTTGAGCCCTATCCGGCCACCCGTGCCGGCGTCGGACCATTCTCTCCACTGTCGAGGAGCCAAACAGCGGCCCAGTCGGGGTTCGACGCGCAGGCCAAAGACGAGTGTTGCGTCACGCCACCACTATACCCCGGGTGACGTGACACTCAGCGGCCAGGATCCTGTTTGCCGATCCGACGGGGGAGGGTTTCCAGATGGCCGTTGGCTGCTAACCAGCTCATCCGCCCTTTGACAGGTCTTGTTTTTCTTCCTGCTGGGTGTCTGGCCACCCTCCTCACTGGCATAGGCCAGTGGGGGGCCGGATTAGTCGCCGACATTCCGACCATGCGGCTGGTTGTACCGGGTTACATGTTACCGGTAGCAGGCAGAAACCTGACCAGACATGTCTGCCTTTAGTCGCCTTTTACGACACGCGGCAGCTACGGCGGCAGAATTCTAACCCCCCTACCGCAGGGGGATACCCGAGGTCAATAACCTTAAAATACTACAGGTCAATGACATCAAGATACTCGAGGACAGTGACCTCAAGAAACTCGAGGGCAGTGACCTCAAGAGAATGGAGGTCAATGACCTAGTGAGATCACCCACCGGCAGTATCGGTCGTCGCAGCCCGGGTTCGGTTTCATGCTCATCGTGGGAAAATAGTCGAGCAGCGCCGAATAGCCCAGATAATGCGCCACTTTGCCAAACCTCAACAAATACCTGCACACACACACACACACACAAACATTACATTACATTAAGACAGTTATATCGCGCTTTTCACCCGAGGGTCTCAAAAGCGCTCACACACACACACACATGAACACACTCAAGCACAAGAGTCACACACACGCACACACACACACACACAAACAAACATACACTCAACACACACACACACACAAACAAACACATACACTCAACACAAACAAACATACACTCAACACACACACACACACACATACACACACACACACAAACGCATACACTCAACACATACTCTCAACACACACACACACACACACACACACACACACACACAAATTAACACACACACACACACACAAACAAACATACACTCAACACACACAAACAATCAAAAACATACACTCAACACACACACACAAACAATAAAAAACATACACTCAACACAAACAAACACACAACACGCACAAACAATCAAACACATACACTCAACACACACACACACACACACACACACAAACAAACACATACACTCAACACACACACATACAATCAAACGCATAAACTCAACACACATACACACACAAACAAACAAACATACACTCAACACACACACACAAAAAACAATCAAACGCATACACTCAACACATACACACACAATCAAACACACACACACACAAACACACACACATACA
Source organism: Sacculina carcini (assembly GCA_916048095.2). Lineage (NCBI taxonomy): Eukaryota > Metazoa > Arthropoda > Thecostraca > Sacculinidae > Sacculina > Sacculina carcini. The sequence continues at coordinate 9,986,502 of OU696572.1, forward strand.
CTCAACACACACATACACACTGACTTGAGCGTGTTTTGCACGAGTAGACCGGCCACGACTGCCATGGTGGTGGGTAGCGAGGCGGCACATACACCGTCCTTCTTCAGAGTGCGCTCGTCGACGCCCGAGGCTACCACCAGCGGCGGCGCACAGGCGAAACAAGCCAGCTCTCCGGGTATCAGCAGCTGAACATGCCCTGTCAGCCACAATGTTACTGGTTATTTCAGGTTAAAGGTGAAAGGTCTCAAGTGACAGCTGCTACACGGGAAGAAGTCTAAGCTTATGAACACACACACAGGTGTGTCCCGTGCAGATCGCTGCCACCGCAGAACCAACCCTCTCCACGCTATGACGCCACAAGGAGGGGAGACGTATAAGAGAGGGCCACCTCCCCAGAATGCATGACACAACACATGACTGATATCTGGTACCATCATTTACTGCTGGGTGGACAGGGACTGTGGGATTATAGAATTCGCCCAATGAAATTCTGCTCCGCCGGGTTTTGAACCACGGACCTCCCGCTTGTGAGGCGGGTGTGCTACACCACTACACCACCGAGTCCACTAAAAGGGGTTCTTAAGGGTGCGAGGTCCGAGGGTGCGAGTCTGGTAACTACACCAGTGGTTCTTGATCTGTGGGGAATGTAAGAGTTGCCAAGTGGGAAGCTAAAGGTCGGACAGAACAGGACAACTATGTGTGTGTTTATATCGATTAAAATAGATTTTTATCAAATTTAAGTTAAGTTTACTTTTTTGTTGTCTATATTAACACTTAGGGGGCTGAAGCCCCCCCCAAATGTTTCCATCAACTCCTCATAATCAAGAGGTTCACTAAGAGGTCAATAAAAAATATTTGTCCTGTAGAATTTGCTGATATAAGCATTATCGCAAAGACACACAAGTGTGTGTGTGTGTGTGCGTCGGTGTGTGTGTGTACGTAAGAAGTAAAATAAGTACAATGGGTGAATATATCTATGGATAGCGAGATTATCAAGCTGCTCAACGACTTTTCGCACTGCATATGACTCCCCGTCTACTTCCTAGATAACCTTCTCTCACAAGGCTTCTATTACCTGCCGGAAACCTCATATGAGATAACTTGAAAATGACGACATTTTTGTAGTTATTTGTTGTCTATATTAACATATATTCAATAATGAGGATAAATTTATCAGGCAGCATTTCTTTGGTATCAACGCAATATTAAAAATTGATCTAAATCAATTGATATACACACTTGAAACCGTCAAAGTTGTACTCAATACAATCATGGGCTATACTCAATATAATTATGGGTTACATGGGAGGCAATGGGTTAACCTAGTAATGATGAACAAGTACTGTTGACCAATCAATTGCGCCCAATTAATGGTAACCAATTAATTGCGCCCAACTATTGGGAGCAAAAGTAAATATAATGAATTAATTGTAATTAATTAACCAATTAATGGAAGTAAAGTAAGTCTAATTAATTGACACATTACATCGTATTATTGGAACACAATAAAGCATGACCAACTATTGGTATTCAATTAATTGTACCCAATTAAAGACAGCCAATGTGATATCACTACCCGACACAGCATTTTCGGCGACGCCAGACTCGAACCACGGCTGCGCCAGTTCGTTGCAGGCGGCGTTGATTGTCATGCGGGCCTCGAAATTGTCCACACAGCTCAGCACCAGATCGACAGCAGTGTTGCCAGACACTCCGCCGCATCTGGCAACATTTTCAGCCAAAGTACAGCCAAATAAGCCAAAGTTCAGCCAAATAAGCCAAGGTTCAGCCAAATAAGACAAAGTTAAGCCAAATAAGCCAAAAGAAGGGCACACATAAAAAGACTAGATTGGCACATCATCCAAAATAATAGGCGAAACAAATGGAAAAATATAACACACAATTATTGTGAAAACAAAATTACTTTGTCAACACATTCAATGACTTGTACATACATACACACAAACACATAAACACACACACACACACACACACACACACACACACACACACACACACACACACAAACTAACAGCAACGTACAAACTAATAACGACACACACACACACACACACACACATAAAAACAGGCAAACACACACAGTCTATCTGTCTGTCTTACACACACACACATTAACACAAAACCACACACACATACACACCCAACCCACACACATACACACACACACATACAAACAAGCAAACACACAATCTATCTGTCTTACACACACACACACACACACACACACACTCACAAACACACCCACACACACTTACTCATACACAGACTCTCACACACACACACTCACACTCACAAACACACACATACACACAAACACATACACAGACAGACAAAACCAAGCACACTCACACAAAAACACACACACACACACAAACACACTCACTCACAAACACACACACACACACACACACACACACACACACAAAGAAAAAAACAAACAAACACACTCACAAAAAAAACAACACACACACACACACAAACACACACAGACTCACACATACACATATATAAACATGCAGACACACTCACAAGCACACACTCACAAACACACAATCACGCACAAACAAACACACACTCACAAGCACACACTCACAAACACACACACACAGACAGACAAAAACAAACAAACACACTCACACAAAAAAAACACACACACTCACACACACACACACATAAACAGACACTCACACAATCACAAACACACAAACAGACACACACACACACACACACTCACACACTTACCTGAGTTGTTGTTGAAAGTGGTCGTAATTTTGGACGGTGGTGATGTTGTAGTTGTGACACTCCAGACACACATCAGGATTGATGGCAGACAGTGTGAGAGCGGCCGCCTCTACCTTGCTCAACCCGGCCTGATGAGGCTGATAGAACAGCCGGTTCATGTTGGCCATCTCGACACGATCATAGTCGAACAAAATCAGCTGTAAGTGTAAACGTTTCATTTGGATTTATTCAAACATATATCCTGGGGGAAAATATACCTCCCGAGAAATTGACTATGGGGGTATGAATATGTGCAATTATACCCGCCGATAATTCTGCTGAGTTCAGTTCATTGGGTTCAAATGTGTGTGTGTATTCAATTATATGCAATATACTTTTCATTGAGGTATGTGTGTGTTGTAATTGAATAGACCGAAAATAGTTGAGGGTCTCATGCAATTAACCAACTGAGTCAACTTTGAACACTAATGCATGATGGCTGTCATCCCCCGAGCCTCGATACAAATCTACGCCCTTGTATTCTCTACACACAATGTCTCAAATGTGCAGATAGTTTACAAAACAATACAATACAATAGTTAGTTAGTACAACAATACAATAGTTTACAAAACATTACAGGGCGACATTGAACAAATAGACACATTTACAAGCTTTCATAAGCGTACACACACACATACATTCGGCGGAACACACACACACACACACACACACACACACGAGCACACATACATACACATACACACACAAATACACACACACACGCAAGGACATATAAACACACAAACAAACATACACACGACACATAAATACACAAACATACACATAGCACACACACAACACACACACAAACACATACAACACACAGAAGCGCACACACACAAGCACACACACCACATACAAACAACACACCCACACGCATACAACACAAATATACACACCACACATACGCACCCACACACATACATACAAACACACACATTACATTTTACATTAGGTAGATATTTATATAGCGCCCTACACCTAGAGGGTCTCTAAGGCGCTGGCACACACACACACACACACACACACACACACACAAATAGACTTGCCTTGCCGATGCCGCAGCGAGTGAGCATTTCGGCAGCCACAGAGCCCACGCCTCCCACACCCACAATTGCCACGCTGAAGTCACGAATTTGCTCGTAGTTCTGTACAATACCCATCCGCTTGAGTGCCATCAATCGACTGACACACACACACACACACACACACACACACACACACACACACACACACACACACACACACACACACAGTACAGTACAGTACAGTATTACATTTATATGGCGCTTTACACCAAAGGTCTCTAAAGCGCACGCACACACATACACAGAGACATACACACACACACACACAAACAGATAAACAAAGACACACACACACAGACAAACAAAGACACACACACACACACATATATAGACACGCGGACATTAAAACATCACAAGGCAACATACACATATACACACACATAGACACGTAGACTTACATAAGCATAGACACACACATACCTATAGATACTCTAAAACCAAGAACGGGAAAGACGTTAAAGAGCAAAGACAATAAGGCTAAATACGATATTTTTCTGAGATGGTGACAGAATTACTTTGGCCTGATGAAGAGAATACACACACACACACACACACACACACACACACACACACACACACATATATATATATATGGGGATATACACATATATGTATGCAAAGACACACACACACACATACACCTGAAGAAAAAAACTACATTTATGTTTCATGTAAAGTATTTGAACTGTAGATAACGATTGATAATATGCCTACACGAGGACATCGAGAAAATACATCATCAGAATAGGCATAAAGACGCATGAAATAAGAATTACGGTGCTCCTCCAAAAAGCACAACCTTAGTTCAAAAACCGGCCGTGAATATGTCATATATATATAATTAGTTACGCATTTAAACACAGCAGTAGAGAAGGTTGTGTTCGCGTGTAATTTTGCGGGGCAAAGCCTTTAACGGCCCCGACTGGCACACCGCAGGTCCGGCCGTCACACACGGGTTTTTTCGCAGTCACGACCAGCACAGAAAACTGTACGACTGCGCGCACACGAAACCCGCCTTGCGGCAATTGGGCTATCACTTTAAGAAACGAACCCAACCGTTTCACCTCGCCAGAGAATCGAACCCTGGACCTCTCGTGCACAAAGCATGTGTTTTAGCCACTCGGCTACGAGGCGGACTATGTGATACAAGCTATTATAGACCATATATTCAACAGAAACTGGCATTATCAGCCGTGGGCCAATCTATAGGCGTCTTTCTCAGTGGTGTCAAGCGGAAGTGCAATCGAGAAAACGCGTGCAACTCAAATCAATGCGACTTTCCAGGAACAGCTGAAAGCATGCAACAGTGGCGGCGCCAGGATTATTCCCAAGGGGGTGGGGGCTGAGGGGGGATAGGGTGAAAGATATGGGGGCTTGGCGAAGAATAAAGAGCTATACTCGAACACTGACTACATGATATTATAATAACGGACTGGGGCACACTGATTCAGTCCTCGAACTTGAGCCATTCTTCACTCACAGTGGCAGGAAAGGTTCATTTACAGAGGTAAGAAATTGTAATATCCATAATTATCATTGGGGGGGGGGGGGGGGGGGGGCTTGACATATTTTTGAGGAGGCTGGAGCCCCCCTTTTCGCCGCAGCTGGGCTTGGCGAAACATGAGGAGCTACACTCGAAATGTTCATGGTCAGGATACTGGGGGAGGGGGCTCAGGGGGGGTCAAGCCCCTCCAAGGTCAAGCCCTCCCCCCTGGCACTGCCGCTGACATGAAATCTACTACAGTATAGCCAAACAACAGCAGAAACATACAAGTGCACGAAGTGCACCAGCGGTAATAAACTTGTTTATATAAGCAAAGATATAAATATATCCGAAAAAAAACTATATAATTACATATCTGCGTTATTTTGTAGATTTGTGTAGCTTTTCTTTTGTTTTTGGTTATTTGCTTAGTTTATGGGGCTCACTGAAAAAAGCACAGCGCTTAGTGAATCGCTGCCAAATTTAAATATATTTTTAATGGCTCAATGATTTTGATGATAGTGAATACTGTTTGTTGTTGCACCGGCATTGTTATTGTATTTGGCAAAATACAAATGCAAAAAAACGTATAAAAACCCAACCTGTATGGGTTAGAGTCCACAACCTCACTCGACATATGTTCAATCTTTTCTCTGCGCTCAGCACATGACGACTCAGACGACTGTCTTAGCTGGCTCAGCTCTTGTTCAAGCTCAGATATACGCTTCTTGAGTTCCTCGGTCATTGTTTCTTCCGAAAACGAAAAATGTATTCCTGAAAAATTATTCAACGCGACGTAAACATCTGTTGTGGCAACCGGGAACATACAATTAGACTTGAGTAAAAATAAGTACAAAAAGAAGCTTATACAAACAAAAAACTTAGAAAACATTGTATACAAAAGCAACACGCCATTTATTTGAGAAAAAAAAACGAGCTAAAACCAAACATACACGAACAGCCACAGTTGGTCGTTTGTAGCAGAATCGTCAGGTTCGCATCAAACTTCCACTAATATAAATTATATTAATGAGCGGATCAGAACGGACGTGAGAACAACAGCGCCATGTCCGTAAATCCTGGGGGTACATATACCCGACAAATTGGATGGAGATATGAATATGCAATTATATCCCCCGAGAATTCTGCTGAGTTCAGTTCACTGGGTATATTATTCTCGACAGACCTTCCGCAATCAAACTTATTCTCTACTACTTTTTCTCTACTACTTATTCTATGTTTGTTTTTGGTCGCCGGGCGCTATAACAAATACATTGAATTGAATTGAATTGAATTGGTGGTTTACGTTCGGGTTGCTGGTGTATTTGGTGGAACATCTTGGTCTTGTTTGTATTATTATTTTGGATTCTCAACTGCAACCGCCTCAATGGCTGATTCGTGTGTATTCTGCAAGCGTGACACAGGTGAGCCTAGGCATATTTCTTGTTCCCTGTGCTCATCCTGGGCTCACACTAGATGCGCCTCTCTCCTGGGAGTCAAGAGTGAGCTGCTGAGCTCCATCAATTGGATTTGTTCCCCGTGTATCGGGCGGGCTAAACTTGCTCTCCAACTCGTCCACAATGTGAGCGCCATTGACTCCCGGCTTTCTGTGATTGAATCTACGATTCGTGGGATTGATTCCGCTCAATCTGCACCGTCGGTGACCTCTAATGAGCGGCCTGCACGCAGCTATGATGTCGTTTTGAAGTCACGCAACGAAGCACCCGTCGTACCCAATTTAGTGGAGACTGCTCTTCAGGATGTCCCAATTGCTGGTTCACGCACTACGTCAGGTGGAGGTCTCGTCTTGCGTTGCTCCTCTGCTGGCGCCGCTGAGCGGGCTGCTTCTAAACTACGCGCTGCTGTACCAGATGTCGAGATTCACGTCCCATCTGCTGCTCCACTCCGGCCCAAGATTACTCTGGCAAATGTTCCGGCGGGAATCTCCCCGGATAATTTCGTCAAATCCCTCCGGCTGAAAAACCCGCCACTTGCCAATATTCCGGACTCTGACTTGATGTTTCTTTTTTTCACCAAGCCAAAGAATAACGTATCTCACGCTGTCTTGTCCCTCTCTCCATCTGTTCGTTCTCTGATCCGCTCGATTGGCGACCGTTTGTTTGTTGGTCTCCATTCCTGCCCAGTGTTCGATAGATATTGGGTCGCTCGCTGCTCACGATGTGCCGGCCTAGGGCACAAATCAACGCGATGTTCTAGCCGTGTAATGTGTGGTCACTGCTCTGGTGATCATTCTTCATCTGATTGTCCGCGCTCAGCTCCTTCCAAATGTTGTAACTGTGGGCGCTCGGGCCGGAACCATTCCCATTCTCACTCTTCATTTGACACTTCGTGCCCTTCCTTCACTGCCGTCCGGGATTCCATCCGCCGCCGCACCGCCACCTCTGATTCTGATCTAATTTCGTTGGCTCAATCCCCGCAATCGAATCATTGACTATCCTCTTTTTCCTCATTTTCTCACCCCTCTCAATCTATCTCTTCATCACCTCAGTCATCATCTTCACCACCTATGTCTTCATCTCCGGTCAATCTTGTTCTTCCCTCTCCTGGATCAGAGCGAATGTATCGCGTCTCCATTGGTTTTGTAAATATTAGATCGTGCCGACATAAAACCGATCATATCTTAAACTTCTGCTCTTCTTATGGCCTTTCCATTCTCTGTCTCGCTGAAACTTGGTTACTTGAGTCAGATGTATCGCTGTTTTCCTCCAACGTATCACCATTTAATTTTCTTCACAAGGCTCGTTCTAATTGTAAATCCTCTGGTGGCGGCGTTGGTTGCATTTTCTCAAACTCTCTCTCCATTTCCCCTATCTCTAGTTTGATTCCCCCTCCTTCTTCATTTGAATTTCTAGCCCTATCTCTTCATGTTCCTAACCACTCTGCATTCTGCTTACTTATATTATATCGACACAATCATACCGGCACTTCTCCGTTGTTCCTTGATGAATTTTCCCCTCTCCTTGAGGCTGTCACTACGTCTTTTTCTAGCAATTTCTTGATTCTAGGTGACTTCAATTTTTGGACTGATTCTCCCTCCCGTAACCCCTACTGCTTAGGCTTTCTCTCTATGCTTGAATCTCATGGTTTGTTTCTTTGCAACTCTTATCCTACTCATACCTCTGGCCATACCCTTGACTTAATTCTGTCTCCGTCGCCTTTCATCTCTTCTGATCGCCATCCTCCGGACGTTCTCACCATTCCTCCAGATCCGTCAATCTCCGATCACAGTCTCCTTTTAACCTCAATTCCGTTTTCTCCTCCTCCCGTTAATTCTTCTTTCACTTATCGTAACTATAAGAAATTTGACCCATCCTCGTTCCTATCACTCCTGGATTATTTTCTTCCTATCCATTTTCTGTACTCACTTTCTCCTGCCGAATTATTTCCGTGTTTGTCTGCTGCTCTTACGTCTATTAATGATTGCATTTTTCCCCTTCGGACATGCGCTTCTCTTTCTCCTCGCCTTCCTCCTTGGTTCAATTCTAATCTCCGTAGCCTTAAATGTTCTCAGCGCCGTCTCGAACGTTGTTGGCGACGCTCTCGTTCTTCATCTGATTGGCTATCGTTTTGCTCGGCTCGATCATCTTACATTTCTGCCCTCTCTCTCGCCAAGTGTAACTTCTATAAAACTCGTCTTTCTTCTCTTTCTCGCTCTCCCAAATCTTTATGGGCTACTTTGAATTCTCTCCGTGGTCTCCGTTCGCGTTCTATTTCTTCCACTATAACAGCCTCACAATTTTCTACCTTCTTTGAGGATAAAGTCAATTCGTTGCTTTCCGTTATTCCTCCTTCATTATCTCCTCTCAGACATATTTCCTCACCTGATCATTTTTCATCTTTTAATCATCTTAGTGTGACTGACTTAACTGCCCTTATCTCGTCAACTAAATTGTCGTTCTCTCCTTCTGATCCTATAAATTTTAAGGCAATTTCTGAATTGATTCCTTCCCTTTTGCCCTATTTTCTTCATTTGATTAATAGTTCTTTCCTCCATGGCGCTTTTCTTGCTGATAAACATGCTACAATCTACCCTATCCTTAAAAAACCCACGTTAGATCCAACTGTTATTAAAAATTATCGGCCTATTTCTCTTCTCAGCTTCCCTTCCAAACTTCTTGAATCTGCCATCTCTTCTCAACTTTCTCCCTTCATTAACCAATTTCTTGATCCTTACCAATCTGGCTTCCGTCCTTCATATTCCACTCAGTCTGTTCTTATCTCTGTAACCAATGGCGTTTTATCCCACTTCTCTTACCGTCGGTCCGCCTTGCTTGTTCTCCTTGATATGTCTTCTGCCTTTGATTTGGTTAATCACTCTATTCTTCTTCGTGATCTCTCTCATCTTGGTATCTGCTCTAGTGCTCTCTCCCTTCTCAAATCTTATCTCAGTGATCGGACTTATGCTGTGAAATTTAATTCCTGTGTCTCTTCTTCGGCTGCTCTACGTCATGGTGTTCCACAGGGCTCCATTCTTGGTCCTTTGTTATTTAATCTCTACATGTCTTCTCTTTGTCCTATTCTTCGTAAACACTCTATAAGTTTTCATATTTATGCTGACGATATTCAGTTTTACATCCCGCTTCCTTTTCATTCTCCTTCCCTGCTATCTGACGTGCTTTCTGATATTTCTTCTTGGGCTGCAGCTCGCAATCTTCTCATCAACGCTTCAAAGTCTGAGTTTCTCCCTCTTCATCCTCCGGGCATTAGTCCTCCGCTGCTCTCAGTTCCTCTAGCCGTTACCGTTCGAAATCTTGGTATTATTTTTGATTCTTCGCTCTCCTTTGTAGATAACATTCGCTCCGTCGCACGTACTTGTCGTCTGATCCTACGTTCACTCTATCCCATTCGTCCCTGTCTCGATCAATCTTCATCTATTAAACTTGTTAATTCTCTTATACTCTCTAGATTAGACTATTGCAACTCACTATACTTTAGCTTACCTCGTTCTTCCCTAAAAATACTACAACGTGTTCTTAACCAATCTTGCCGATTTGTTCTTCACCCTACTCCTTGCCGTCATACCTCCAGTTTTCTATTTAAGTTTCGTTGGCTTCCAATTGTCTCTCGTATCCACTTTCGCCTTTGCTGTCTAATCTTCAAACTCCTTCATGATCCTAGTCAACCGCCCTACCTAGTCAGTCTTTTAACTCGTTCTGATAATGTTTCTTCTCGTAGACCTGTTCCCCTCATCTGTCCTCGGGCCACTAATGAATCTTCGTGGTCCTCTAAATCTTTTACTTTCTTCGGTCCGCGTATCTATAATTCTCTTCCTTCTCATATTATTTCATCTTCTTCCTACCGCATGTTTGCTTCCCGACTTCAAAATCACCTTTTTGACATCTCGTTTGATCCTGCTTCTCACACTCTCACTCCTTTCGCCAAACTATGATTCCATTCAGCTATCCATTTTCTATTCCTCCTTATTCTACTCAAAACTCATGTGTATATGTGTATGTATAAGTGCATGTCTGTGTATGTATGTATATGTATAAGTGCATGTTTGTGTATGTGTGTATATGTATAAGTACATGTTTGTGTATGTGTGTATATATATAAGTGCATGTTTGTGTATGTATGTATATGTATATATGTATTTACGCTTTGTTGTTCGTCTTTAAGTTATGCGCGCCCGTGTTTTTACAGGCGCTATAGTAAATATATGTTTGTTTGTTTGTGTATTCTGTATCCTGCGTGAATGATCGTCTGATTCTGATTTCGCGTGATTTGTTTTCCCATTCTTACTTATGGTGCCCCATGTGTATGTGTATGTTTTTTGCTTATGTATGTGTGTGTATGTCTGTGAGTGTGTGTGTGTTCCTATGTGTGCATTATGTGTTCTTACTGTTGTCACATGTTTATCTCCATCGTTGTGTTTGCCTTTTAAATTTTGTCGCGCTTCTGTGCATATTAGCGCTATAACAAATACATTGATTGATTGATTGATTGATTGATTCTCTAACTTATGTCATGTATTCTCTAGACTCGACTATTGTAATTCTTTGTACATCCATGCTCCTCGTCGTTCTCTTAAAATCCTACAACGCGTTATTAATCAATCTTGTCGTTTTGTCCTTCATCCTGTTCCTTGTCGTCACACTTATCAATTTCTTTTTCAATTTCGCTGCCTCCCTATTATTCCACGTATTCACTTTCGCCTGTGTTGTCTGATATATAAGCTCCACGATCCTCATCAGCCATCCTATCTCCGCCTTCTCCTCACTCCTTCCCGAATTCCTCTTCCCCTTGTCTGCCCTGGTGCTGTAAATGAATCTCCTTGGTCCTCCAAATAATTCTTTTTTTCCGCCCCTCGCCTTTACAACTCCATCCCAGCTCACATTACTTCTTCTCTTTCCTACAATTCTTTCCGCTCTAAGCTCTCCAAACACCTTTTTGACCTCTCTTTTGACCCAGTCTCCCACACTCTCACACCTTTTGCATCACTATAACCTGTTACTTTAGCCTGTTCTTACTCGTATTCCTTCTCTCATTTGCATGCTTACTTTACCTACGCTATGACTATATTCTCCCGAGTTGTGTTTGTTGTGTTGTGTTGTCATTATGTTTCAGTCGTGTTGTCTTGTCCGTCATGTCCGTCTGTTTTGCCCATATTTTTTCTCTCTATATTTATTGTCTTTTATTGCATATTTTTAGTTTACTTCTTTTGCATCTGTCCTGTTAGTTGTATTCCGTGTTCCCAACTGTTTATAATCGTGTCGCGCCCGAGCCCTTCGATGCGCTATAACAAATACATGTTGTTTATGATGAGGATGATATATTATCAAAATCAGCATAGAAGCCAAATTATAAATGTGAAGAATTATATTACGCAATACACTTTTCATTGAGGTATGTGTCTGTTGTAATTGAATAGGCTGAAAATAGTTGAGGGTACCAAGCAATTGACCAACTGAGTCATCTTTGAGCACTAATGCATGATGACTCTCATCCCCCCGAGCCTCGACACAAATCTACGCCGATGAACAGCATCACTACAAGATCAATTAAAAATGGACACAAACCCGGAAATGTGTGCCAGAATCACTCGTCCAACACTCAATATATCACCGAAAAGTAAACTATAATAATAATAGTTCATGCGACAGGGAGCTGTGAGACCATATGAAGCGTGTTGCGAAAAAAAGATGTATTCCATTTATTCAAACGACAACATTCGACATTCGCATACAGTTTTGTGATAACGCTAATATTTAGTGAGCGAATCAGCTCCGATTTTTTCTCTTCATTGATAAACCTGAGGCCGATCGACGTATCTTGCCCCGCTCTTCATGATGTTTTACCGCCATGATCCGTTTGTGGTCTACTTTCTTCTTTTTGGCTATTGAAAACGACATCTGCCTGTTGCCGAAGCTGCTGAGGCGCGCCACTTCTCCGGAGTCCGCCAACGCCTGCAGACGCGACTCCAGACTTTGACTGGCTTTCTTATCTGATACGACGACTTCGCGGACCCGATCCGCCACCAATCCTCCTGCATTTTTCTTCATTATCCTCGACTGAGGGTTGAAAACCAGCTTGGGTTTGCGCTGACGCTCCTTGTCCTGTTGAGCGAGCTTACGACGCTGCTGGATTTTCTCAAACTCATTGTCGCTATCGTCCGAACCATCATCTTCTGATTCGGAATTATCAAGGTTGTTTTGATGATCGAGATCAAAATTAGAGGCAAATTCTTCATCGTCCAATAGCGGGTGATTTCCGGCAGAGCCATCATCATCTTTTGAGGTCTCCTCCGTAGTAATTTCACCCGCCAACAAAGGATGGAGCTGTTTGAAAGCTTGAGACGAGCGATCGATCTCGAAATCTGGATTGCGAAATAGATCCTGAAACCTGGTGTCCTCCAGAGCATTCTTGGCTGCACGTTTGCTTTTTGGCTTCGCTGTTTTCGTATCGTTCAATAATTTTTCAGCCAGTTCTTTGTTGACGCTCATCATTGAGGCCACTTTTACCCTGCTTTCCCTGGAAGCGTCCAACTTCTCTTTGATTTTCTGTTTCTTGTAGTTCTCCAGAGAGAATGGCTCAATCATGGACTTGGCCCTTTGATATAGCCGCATATCGATAAAGAATCCGTGCATAAACGCCCGCAACAATTTACTCCCCAGAAGATGATCCAAAGCGAGACTCTCCAGCTCCTGTCTGGTAACAAATTTGTAGTTATCGTAGATTGTGGTCACAGTAGATTCTTCAAGTTCCTCAGTTAGATTGTCGAGAAAGCTACACCATTTGGGTGCAGGCCCAATAGATGGAATGTAATGTACCTGGACTTTTGGAGCATCGTTGGCCAAAAACAAGAGTCCAGTACCAGGAGCCATACACATCTTGTTCAAGGGTTTGTCCGACAAAACCGACGTATATGGCTTACCGCTATTTTTGTCCCAAATCTTCACCACATTCCTGTCCAGCGAATAAACTAGTTCTCCTTGCTTGTGAAATTTGATGTCCTTGATCGGTAGATCGTTATGATGATCTTTGATCAAAAGCGGAACATGAGACCGGATATCATACAGCAGAACTTGACCGGAATTCACTCCTACCCCTATTTGCAGAGGATCGTTCAGCTCTAAGGATGTAACGTTTGGAACAGATTGTGTACAGACGCAGTCTCTGACAACCGTGGAAGCACAATCTAGTACAGCGACCTCCTTACGGACTCGAGGGTCCCACACTTCCACCTTACCATCTTCCGTTCCCAAAAACAAAAGGTGGAATTTACTGTTGATACGACAACAGTTCACCATTGATGCCGAAGTGTTGAAGGGATTGAGGAAACACCCCCTCTCCAGGTTTAATCGATAAATTTCACTACCGGCACAAGCAATAAACGCATCACAAGACCACTCGTCATAAACCATATCCCTGCTGTACTTCGGTGTTCTGAGCTTGAAATAATTACCATTCTGATTATGGAATTCAACGTAACGATCTTGTTGTAGAAACATAAGCTTGGTGTAGTCTTCACTGAGAAAAATGAACTTGATGACATCATTGTCGAAACATCTTTCAAACTTCATAGACATTTGACTGACATCGTAGCACCTCATTGTGGGCTTGTATGTTCCGGCTACTATGATGTAGTGCTGATTCGGCGATATATCAATACAAGAACTGACTCCAGGCATCTCAAAATCCTGTATCAATTCAATTCTACGACTGAGCTCAACATCCTTTTTCAAAAGTTCCCTTCTTTTTCGTTCAGATATCCACTCAGGAACTGATTTACCTGACGTCAAATTGTAGATCTTCACATCATTAGCATTTGAAACTTGCATTTCGATAGCATTAGCATACACAAAACGAACCAAATATAATAAATCAACGGCAGACAAAAGTCAACAACAAAAAAACGCACATGGGATCGCTAAGCCGACACTGCGCAATAATAACAAGCAACATCGTGCCAGCCAAGCGATTTAAATACCTTTAGTAAACCATTAAAATGATGTATTCATGCACGTTTTGCACATATTAACTCAGATACATCTTCCAATTTGTTAATTTGGATTTCAAGAAAGCGAAGGCAAGAAATGCTGTGAAAATGAGTGCTGCAGCCATGGCGGCAAATACGATTTGTTTGCATGCAAAGGTAGATTTGAGATTGGCTCGGTTTTATCTGACATCTCAGCTTTGTCGTGAGCATAATCCGTGACTGGTTCTCATATAGCATGCCACCATTTGCGTTGAATCAATATTTAACTCAGGTAATTTGTCTCTAATCTTACAATATTTGAAAGCTTCCACTGGCGAATCATTTTGTACATAAACCGTTGATATTTGTAGGTCAACATCAACATCAACATTTATGGTATGTTATACATGAATTGGTATGTTAATTTATGGTATGTTATACATTTATGTTATTTAGGTATGTTATACATATCATTACTGGTCAAATTTGTGTCTATGCGAATTTACTGTTAGTGTCTTGTTTTTTTGCGCTTACGGCTTATTGATTCTTGCTCATTATATTCGATATGCTTACTTTGCTTGTGTACTTACTATTTGCTGTTAAAATTACCATTTGCTAACTACCTGCTGTTACTCATTGTTTGATCCATGTGTGTGTGTGTGTGTGTGCGGCTGTACGTTCAGCTGGACGACGCTTGGAGTCGTCGCAGGGGCGGCGTGGCTGCCGAGTTGTTATCATTACGCGACCAGCACGCCGATGGCACCCTACTGGCGGGCCACACGAACGACCAGCTGGAGCTCCAATGTCAGCGCTGCCTGGCGCCGCCTCTGGACGATCTAGCCGCTGCGCATCTCAGGTACACGGGCGGTGTCAGCCACGAGTGGTGTGGGGTGTTGTAAGCTCGCATTTCAGCTCACGTTTGAGAGCTTTGATGTAAACGGCGCTACAAATTTTAATTGAACATAAAATGTAATGCAAATGTGTGTGTGTGTGTGTGTTCGTATCTGTCTTTGTGTGTGCGTGTGTGTGTGTGTTTTTTTTCTGTGTCTGTCTGTGCGTATGTGTTTGTTTGTCTGGGTGGGTTTGTATCTGTGTCTATTTATATGTCTCCCTATGTGTTCGTGTATGTGTATGTTCGTGTTTGTATCTGTGTGTCTCTCTCGCTTCTTGTGTGTGTGTATCCGTGTGTGTTTTTGTATCTGTGTCTATGTATGTTCGTGTTCGTATCTGTGTATATCTCCCGCTTCGTGTGTGTGTGTGTGTGTGTGTGTTCTTACTAGTGGTTCTTACTAGTTGTTCTTACTAGTTGTCCTCGCAGGAATGAGTCAGAGGCTCGTGACTCCTGCCTTCCAGTTGTCATATGTCTTCTTAAACAGTTGTGTCGTTGGCTGGTGTATTTCGTCGCTTGTCAACCTATTCCATCTATTTACTATACTCTATTTGGGAAACTATATTTTTGGATGTCCTTTTTAATCCTGCGTTTTTGAAGGCCAAAACTGTGTGTGTGTGTGTGTGTGTGTGTGTGTGTGCGTGTGTGTATATCTGTGTGTGTGTGTGTGTGTGTGTGTGTGTGTGTGTGTGGGAGCAGATGTGTGCGCAGTCTTAGCGATGGCGACTGCACGCAGGCTTTCACTCATCAATCGGCGGTTGTGTCTGTTTTTGCCAAGGCGTTTGTGACGCACAAGGACGACAATTGGGCGCTGCCGGTCATGTACGCCGTGTGTCTTGATCTGCGGTCAGTCGATTAGTCAGTGTTGCCAAATGCCACCGCTTTGCTAGTGATGCCAGTTGAGAATTTTAATGTGGTTTTTGTGCAAGTTACTGCGATTTGGGTCCGGGATGACACTTTGACATTGTAGTTTTGCCCTTGCATATGTCGCATTTTATTTTAGGGTTTGCTCTTCACCGAAACTATTGCAAAACCACATGATTTGTATATGTGCTAGTTTATTTGGCTATTTTTGTCGTTGCTTGCACGTTTTATACATTGTCTGTTGATTCTACACCTGTTTTTTCTCCTACACTCTGCCGCCTCTACTCCCTCACTCTCTCTCTCTCTCTGCTGTGACACAGACGTGTGGCGGCCGGCGCCGATGCAGAGCGAGTGCGTGCCGGCACCGGCTTCTCCGGCGAACTACTTGAGAAAGCTGCCGAGGGAATGATGGCCTGTTTCCGCGTGTGTGCCGGCGACACGTCAGTACCCGCCTCTCTGTCTGTCTGTCTGTCTGTCTGTCAATCTTTCACTCTGTCTGTCTGTCTGTCTCTTTCTGTATGTCACTCTGTCTGTCTGTCTGTCTGTCTCTCTGTCTGTCTGTCACTCTCTCTGTCTGTCTGTCTGTCTGTCTGTCTCTCTGTCTGTCTGTCATTCTGTCTGTCTGTCTCTTTCTGTCTGTCTGTCTGTCTGTCAATCTGTCCGTCTGTCTGTCTGTGTGTCCGTGTGTGTCTGTATCTGTACTGTATGACTGTTTGTATTTTATCTGTCTGTGTGTTGGTCTAAACGTATATATTTGTATTTGTGTTTGAATGTCTGTCTATCTGTATGTCTGTTGCTGTATATATTCGTTTTTTGTATCTGTTCATATCACTGTGCTTGTGCTTGTGTATGTGTGTGTGTGTGTGCATTTGTGTATGCTTGTATGTTTTGTTTGTGTATGTTTGTGTGCGCCTATGTATATGTGTGTTTGTTTATGTATATATGTGTGTGTGTGTGTGTATTTGTGTATGATTGTATGTTTTGTGTTTGTATGCGCCTATGCATATGTGTATTTGTTTATGTATATGTTTGTTTATGTATATATGTTTGTGTTTATGTTTGGTAGCCGTGCCGAGGTGTCCGATACTAAACGCTGGGGTTTGTTGACACTTGTCAATCAGCTGTTCAAAATCTACTTTCGGGTGCAAAAGTTGCACCTGTGTCGACCCCTGGTGCGAGCGATCGAGTCGCTGCCTTTCAGCAACCAATTCTCGTTGGCTCAACAGCTCACATATCACTACTATATCGGCTGCAAGGCCATGTTCGACTGCCAATACGCCGCCGGTTTGTTTGTATGTCCGTCTGTCTGTCTGTCTGTCTGTGGGCTTGGATATGTTTGCTGTCTATGTGTTTGTATGTACGTCTGTCTATGTGTTTGTATGTCCGTCTGTCTGTATGTCTGTGGGCTTGTATATGTTTGCTGTCTGTATGTTTGTATGTACGTCTGTCTATGTGTTTGTATGTCCGTCTGTCTGTCTGTGGGCTTGTATATGTTTGCTGTCTATGTGTTTGTATGTACGTCTGTCTATGTGTGTGTATGTTTGTTTCCTGTCTATGTGTGTGTATTTCCGTCTCTCTGTGGGCTTGTATATGTTTTCTGTCTGTGTGTTTGTATGTACGTCTGTCTATGTGTTTGTATGTCCGTCTGTCAGTCTGTCTGTGGGCTTGTATATGTTTGCTGTCGATGTGTTTGTATGTACGTCTGTCTATGTGTTAGTATGTCTGTCTGTCTGTCTGTGGGCTTGTATATGTTTGCTGTCTATGTGTGTGTATGTCCATCTGTCTATGTGTGTGTATGTCCGTCTGTATGTCTGTCTGTCTGTGGGCTTGCTGCTGTCGATGTGTTTGTATGTACGTCTGTCTATATGTTTGTATGTCCGTCTGTCTGTCTGTTTGTGGGCTTGTATATGTTTGCTGTCTATGTGTGTGTATGTCCATCTGTCTATGTGTTAGTATGTCCGTCTGTCTGTATGTGGGCCTGTATATGTTTGCTGTCTATGTGTTTGTATGTACGTCTGTATATGTGTGTGTATGTTTGTTTCCTGTCTATGTGTGTGTATTTCCGTCTGTCTGTGGGCTTGTATATGTTTGCTGTCTATGTGTTTGTGTATATCGGTCTGTGTATGTGTTTGTATGTCCGTCTGTCTGTGTGTTGTGTGTCCGTCTGTCTATGTGTGTGTATGTCCGTCTGTCTATGTGTTAGTATGTCCGTCTGTCTGTCTGTGGGCTTGTATATGTTTGCTGTCGATGTGTTTGTATGTACGTCTGTCTATGTGTTTGTATGTCCGTCTGTCTGTCTGTTTGTGGGCTTGTATATGTTTGCTGTCTATGTGTTTGTATGTAGGTCTGTCTATGTGTTAGTATGTCCGTCTGTCTGTATGTGGGCTTGTATATGTTTGCTGTCGATGTGTTTGTATGTCCGTCTGTCTATGTGTTTGTATGTCCGTCTGTCTATGTGTTTGTATGTCCGTCTGTCTGTCTGTTTGTGGGCTTGTATATGTTTGCTCTCTATGTGTTTGTATGTACGTCTGTATATGTGTGTGTATGTCGGTCTGTGTATGTGTTTGTATGTCCGTCTGTCTGTGTGTTTCCTGTCTATGTGTTGTATCTTTCCTGTCTATGTGTGTGTACGTTCGTCTGTCTATGTGTTTGTATGTCTCCTGTATATGTGTTTGTGTGTCCGTCTGTCTATGTGTGTGTATGTCCGTCTGTCTATGTGTGTGTGTATGTCCGTCTGTCTATTTGTGTGTATGTCCGTCTGTGTATGTGTTTGTGTGTCCGTCTGTCTATGTGTTTGTGTGTCCGTCTGTCTATGTGTTTGTATGTATGTCTGTCTATGTGTGTGTATATCCGTCTGTCTATGTGTTTATGTATGTTTCCTGTCTATGTGTGTGTATGTATGTCCGTCTGTCTATGTGTGTGTGTGTGTCCGTCTGTATATGTGTTTGTATGTTTCTTGTCCACGTGTTTGTATATGTTCATGTCTATATGAACCTATATGTTTCCTACCCGTGGTTACATATGTCTATTCTGTCTATATGTTTTATATGTTTCCTGTATGTGTGCTTGTTTGTGTTTTTGCATGTTTCCTTTTTATCGTATTGCATATCTTCATGTATGTTTCCTATATATATATATGTGTCTATGTGCTGTGTGTATATGTGTATGCTTTCTCTAAACAACACACCCATACTTTCAAACAGGTATACACACACACATGTGTATGTGTGTGTGTATGTGTATGTGTGTGTGTGTGTGTGTGTGTGTGTCTGTGTGTGTGTGTGTGTGTATATTATTAGCCAAGGAGTCGCTAATGTTCGCCTTCACTCGTTGTCATCGCAGCAGTCACAAGAACAAGCGTCTCATTCTCGTCTATCTTATACCCGTGTGTATGTTACTGGTTAGTGCTGGTGGTTTGCTAAGATTTTTATTCGTTCATTGGTTTGTGGTGGCTTGGTTAGATTGGTTAGATTGTGTCGTGTGCGTTCAATCCAGAGATTGGAATCAATAATCCACAATCTTAATCATTTATTTCTGGCACAGCTGCGTGAAAAGGTAATTTTTGATGGCTGATGTGATTTAATCGATTCTTTATACGTGAATTTATGTATGAATGCTACTGCTTATTAAATAGTAAACTATTTATTAAGTTTACTGTATATTGACTATTATAGTTAATAGAACTCGCTCGCCTGATTGGATTCAAGGAATTTTGGTTGTAATTAAATTGATAAAAAAAACTCGCAGTCGGTAGGACTCGAACCTACGCTCCCAGAGGGAATCTGATTTCTAGTCAGACGCCTTAACCACTCGGCCACGACTGCATGACATATTGTGGGATTTAATCGCACTATATACGAGAATGAAATTTGTTTGGAGGTCAGATGATATTTTAACGTTTAAATTCAATTTTCAAACAGCTGTGAATAGGACACAAATAATTGTATGTGCCCTATTAAAAGCTGTTTGAAAAAAGAATTTAAATGTTAAAACATCGTCTGAACTAAAAACAAATTTCATTCTCGTATATAGTGCGATTAAATCGCACATTTACAACAATCACACATTACATACAATTATTTGTAAACCCTATGGTCACGAGATAAGAATCCTGCCGCCGTATCCGCTGCGTATCGTGTAAGAGGCGACTAAAAGCGTACACTGCTTCTTCTCTCTCTGTACTGCCACACCAAGGGGGGAGCGCAGCGGATTAATGTAGCTGTATCCTGTCCTATGCCGAACTATAAAAAAGTAAAAAATATTTGTGTTTGTATACATTAAATACTTTCCACGAATGATGAATTGCTTGAAAAATCGCAATTTGCATATGCATTTCCGGGTAAAATTACTGTACAGATCGCAATACAATTAATATTTTCCACATCTACATGAAACGTTTCGCTAAAGTAATTTTACACATACATTTATAGTTATATTTTCTTTTTTATAGTTATATGCATTGATTTTTGTATTGTTTTTTTAGTTTTATTCTATATATAGACATATTTCTTCCTACATTCATGCTGTATATACATATTATATGTTTATGTGTGTGTGTTTGTGTGTTATATACAGGGCAGTATGCCTCGCGACTCTTTATTAACCAAGTACCGCTTGCGTCAGTTTGCACCGGTGGTGGCCGCCGTGAGACAGGGCAGTCTGGGAAGACTTAGTGCCGCCATGACTGCCAGCCAGACGTTCTTCATCAGCTGCGGAGTCTATTTGATCCTGGAGAAATTGCGCACAATTACTCAGCGTAATCTCTTCAAGAAAGTGTGCGAATATGCACGCGCTTTCACGTCTGTCCTCTAACGTATTTTGCAACCACGTGGTTGCGACAATGCGCTTGCTAGTGTGTATGCGTGTGTGCAATGAGCAAGTTTATTGCACGCCGCAGTGTCATCACAGTGCAAATAAGTTTTTTATTGCATCAAAGACGTGTCCAACTGATAATGCCACCTTGGTTACACCAATTACGTTACACCAATTACGTTGCACACACACATACATACACATAGGCAGTGGCGGCGCTAGGATTCTTCCCGTGGGAGGCTGCTAAGGGAGAAAATTTACACAGGGTCTTAACAAAACATGAGTAGCTACATTAATAAATGTTCATGGTGATGATTTTATTTTGGTGGGAGGAGGAAGGGGGAGTATCAGAGGTGGCATGACACATTTGTGGGGGGGGGGGAATTCAGCCCCTTGAAGTTTCTCCCCTTGAAGCCGCCACACACACACACACACACACACACTGACACACACACACACACACACACTGACACACACACACTGACACACACACACACACACACACACAGACTCACACACACATTATTTGTGTATCTTTGGATATATTTATCTATATGTGTGTGTGTTTGTTTATTGTGTTTGTTAAGTATATATATACTAAGTATATAAGTATAAGTATAAGTATAAATGAATAAAGTATAAGTATAAAGTGTATAAATATAAGTATATATATATGTTAAGTATATATATATACTTGTTTGTGTTTGGTGATTGTGTATGTGTGTGTGTGTGTGTGTGTATGCGCTTGTGTATGTTTTGTGTGCACTTGTATGTGTGCGTGTGTGTCGGTGTGTGTCTGTATGTCTGTCTGTATGTAGGTACTGTCTCAGTGGTTCAGTACAGGTGGATATTGGCCGATTTCAGCGTGCGCTGGTGTTTTCATCTTGTCACGGCGCCGACACAGACAAACAACAGGATGATGATGCACAAACAGACTCACACACTGACGAGGACCCACAGAAACAAGAGCATGATGTAGCGGAAGATCCGGTTGATGTGGATGAAACAGTGTGTATTTTGGCCAATTTGATCTATGAGGGTCGTATCAAGGGCTATATATCGCATGCGCATCAGAAACTGGTGTTGAGCAAAAAAGAGCCGTTTCCCAGCATAGCGGCTGCCGCGTCTGTCTCGGCGTGATGAGAGTTGCCAGATGAAAGATGAGAGTTGCCAGATGAAAGATGAGGGTTGCCAGATGGGCTGGCAACAGGAGAAGGCACGTTGTTGTTGTTTCTTACTGTTTTCTTACGTGTTTTGTTTTGTGTTTTCATTTGTTGTTTTATTGGTTGTGTTGTTTTGACATGTATGGTGTGTGTTTAAACGGGAAAAACATACAATTTGATTTGTAAAGATGCCAATGTTTCAAGATATTAACGATTGTCAAAATAATGCGTGATTTTATTAATATGTTGGTGTAGGCAGTCTAACCAACATTATATTTTTATAGGACTTTTGTATTTTGGTCCGTTCGTGTCATGTCTATGGACTATTACGGTGTTTGTAAGAGAAGCAAGTTTGTTTTGCTGGGACCTTCTGTGTTTTAGGTGGGTCTATGCTAAATGTGTAAGGATTCAAGACAATTAAAAACGCTGATTTATAAAAAAACACTTCTATATTTTTCATGGATT
This sequence comes from Sacculina carcini, assembly GCA_916048095.2. Lineage (NCBI taxonomy): Eukaryota > Metazoa > Arthropoda > Thecostraca > Sacculinidae > Sacculina > Sacculina carcini. The sequence continues at coordinate 10,009,508 of OU696572.1, forward strand.
AGGTTATATTTAGCGTTCTAATGTAATGTGCTGCCTTTACAGGAGGCGAGGGAAAGAAAATCGTTAAATCAAATTTTCTCAATCTAATGTTCTTGATTTCTTACAAATTTAGCGTCAGCCGTTTTAGGTGCTGCTCTGGAAACAGGTTTTGATGCTCTGCGGTAGGAGCTCTTAACTGAGGTGCCAGTATGGTTCCTAAGGGGATGCGAAAATTCCTTTAAAAATAATAAAGACAATTTTTAGTCTTTACCTATGTTTTCTATTATTTTCTGGGAGAAGTTTTTTGCCAAATCTTTTCAAAGGAACTTTAAGCTATACTAATGAATTTTGAATGGAAAAGTTGCGTTATTACGTCGTTGATATTTTCAACTTTTTCATCACAGCTATGAAAAATCTAGCGGTGCGATTGGAAAACATTACCAACACTGAAAACATTGAGAACAACCGTTTTATGAGAATGAAGGTTCATCCATAATATGTCTGCATTACGCATTCCTTTCTCGGATCGTCTAGAAAATGTTCATATTGCTCTTGCCTCGATGAGTGGTCCGTAATTTGTGCAGAATTCCCCACTGGTTGGGAACGGAAAGGTTGTCAAGTGGGAAATTAAAGCTCGGGCATAACAGGACAAATTGCGCGATTTTATCCATGCGAATTCGTTTATTTCCGTTTGAAGTGACGGCCTAACATTTAATTCGGCGGAACAACTGGATATATTGGATTTTTCCGCGCTGTTGTGTAGAAAATGAAGATTTGGCTTATCAATAAGAAGTGGGGAATCAGAAAGAAAAGAGGTTAAGGACTAATTTAATGTATATGATCATAATGGCTCTTATTAACGGGCTCAAGTGAGACAAATATTTTCTTTTAGCTTAGCCAGCACCGAATAACTCAACATTTCATGTATTTCGTCCACGTGCGCGCCATTTAGAGTGAAGCAGTGATGCCAGTCATCAATCTAATAAAACAGCAGTATTTTCGCTGGACAGTTTTAGCGTAGTACTCTGGCGACACTAGTTTCGCTGAATCTTTCATGACAATAGTTTTACAGCAGGACTCTACACGGCAAACACATAAATGCATGTTGGACATTGTTCTGTAGTTGAGTCAATTATTCTTCTATCGTGAAATTATGCACACAAAAATCGCATGACTTTTGGAAATTTTCACGCCATGTTTTGCGCGGCTGGCGTAAAATTCGTATTGGACTTTGTCATTGAAAGCATGGCCTTACACTGTATGATATCGTATCTTGATCATATGTGCGTCCTCCGAGGACATTTCTACGACCTCATCAATAATATTGCATGTCGGACAGGCGTCATCGTTTACATCCTCACAAGCCGGGCTAAATGTCTGTTTCAAAATAGAGCTATTGCTGTAGGAGTATGCTGGTTTCAAGTGGGCTGTCTGCTTATATCTGTATTTTCATCGGAACTCGACTGTTGGGTGGTGTTCTCCTGGGCTGCCTCATTTTGCTTGGAATATTCCTGGTTACTGTCACTCTTGATGGAGTCAGACTGCCGCATGTGAAGACCAACCTCGCCTTGCTTCGATTCACAATCAACAGCGGAAGACTTGACGATATCTTGACGTCCACTACGATGTTCTTCTTGTTGCATTTTTCTTGTCTCGACGGTCGTAGTTTTGGTGGCACTGTCAGAGTCTGATGAACTTCGACAGGGGTCTATGAATACAGGCGCGCTTGTATCTCTGGACTGGTTTGCCACGAAAGCATCGCTGTCTTTTCCTACATCTGTGGCAATACCACTGCGAAGTGGTTTTTCCGGCTGCTCTCCGGTATCGGTGACCAGCACCACAGGAATGCCGGCGTCCTTCTTCTGCTGATCAAGCGACGAAGTCTTGTTCATCGTCCTCACTCGACCAGCTCCTTCAGGTGTGGCGTCGCGCGGAGAACCCGACGCGCCAAATTCCTCGCTGATGGTGAACAGCGGAGTCTCGTACATCTCACTGGGATCCACCGTCGTGTTGGCCGAGTCCGTGTTGCTGGCGCCCGCGGCACTTTCGTCGTGTCCTCCGAACAGAGTAGAACACAGCGGCAGGCGTTGTCCGCTGGCCTGCTCAACGGCTGCGTTGAGATCTGGCTGGGACACCGTACGTGTGGGACCGACCGATACGTTGAGTGACCACACTCCAGCTCCTGCCGCCGCACTTCCCGATCCACTCCTGCCGTGTGCTCGCAGTCCCGGGCTGGAACTGGAGCCGCCGGCAGAAGCCTGTACAGGTCCAGCATGGAGGCGTTGTCAGATCATGAAAGGTCGTTAGCTACTGTATGTTAAAATACGAGCGGTGTTTTGAATCTGAGAGCGAATTTGCAAAAGTAAAGGATATCAGATAGCAATGAACTGCTCTTTGCTATTGCCACTTGAAGTCCCGCGTACTCCATGATCTAATCCACGTCATATAGCGTCGTAAGGTAGGATTTGTTCCCTATTGATGTGGATTCTAGAAGAATCGGTCTGATCTATAATTACGATAAGCAATAACTGATGCTCATGCTTGATTTAATGATACTTAACATTGGTGTCTTGTGCATATTCCTCGCCCTTGAACACAAAGCAAGTGGTGTGGTGAATCCGTTAGATCTGTGGTAATTTCAGGACCAGTGGTTTTGGTGTTGGTCCACCTTCACAAGTCCAGACTTATCAAGACTAGGTTAGGCTGGTTTGGTAGACTAGGTTAGGTTATGTCAGGGGTCGGCAAGCCGCGGTTCTTTAGAGCTACATAGTGGCTCCCTGGAGTTTTTTATATATGTCTGAACATGGAAAATATATGTTGGGAGAGGGAAATATATTTTTTGGCTTATTATAGTGTAGTATCGCAGCCCTGATCTATGTTACACTCACTCAAGTGCACCAACTAGATTATTAACATCTAACACCTAATTTCCTAGATCACAGAATGAATATACAAAATCATCCCCCTCGGTCATAAACATTTTGCGGCTCCAGACATTTTTTTTTGTTTTGGTCCAATATGGGTCTTTCAACATTCGGGCGGCCGACCCCTGGATTAGGTAGGATCCCTGGGTCCGGTAGAATCAGTGATCACCGTTTGTTGCCGTTGATGTTGTTGCGACGAATCGCCGGAGGACTGTGGTTTATCAGTGGCGGTGGCCGTGAGGAGGTCCAGAGATCTCGCTCTCTGCTTCTTGCTGCGGGCCGCTTGCGCTTCCTCGGCGGACAGAAGGTCTAGCAGGTCTGTGCGGATCTCTCCGGCGCCCATGCGTTCCGGCATTCCGTACTTGTGTCGGATGGTGTTCAGTGGCAGTAGAAGTTCGATCATTTTGTCGTCGTCCCTTCTCTGTGGCACCAACACACAATTACGATTCAGTATTCTTGCACAAGCATACGACGGTTGACAAATCGGATACTGAACGGGCTCACGTACAAAACGGGAAATAACTATTGAAATTTTGCAAAACTCCAAGGGATGTTATATATTTATGTGTATGTTTTATATTTGGTCTCCAATAATCTTTATTCACGCTATTCTGGATGAATCCTATTATTGTTTATGGATAATTGTATTGGTCTTGGTCCTGGTATTTGTGCTGTTTTGAAATAAGAATCACTCCATTACCGAGTCACACGTGTTTAGACGCAACGGATGTGAGACATTTCGTTTTCACATCAGCTGGCACGCAGCCAATTCAGTGTGCGCATATCCAGATCCACATTGAATAGAGTATTTGGCAGTATTCGGTGACAAACATCGGAAATCCGCTCTGGCAACCTCTATTTCAACACAAGCCGTTGCGACATATTCGTGTTGCCTTGTATTAAACCAAGTGTACTCGTTACCCTCCCTACTCTATCAGTTCGACTCGTTTTTGCGCCTGTCTCTATATTTGTGCGCTATAGGAATTACACACTGTTGTTGACATACAAACTGTAATTGTATGGGTGAAATTCTTAAGAAAACTTGGTGCAAGATATTTTCCGATCCCGTCGGATCTTTTTTTCGATCTCTTCGTCGATGAATTTGATCGTCGTCAAGGTGATGATGATTCAGTAGCGAATCCAGAGTGCAATTTTGGGGGGCCTGAATTTTTCCTTCAATGATGTATACACACATTTACAAACGCATTATGCGCGAATATGATTTGCGATAATGCTTATATAAATAAACTCTACAAAAAATACTTTTCCTTGACCACTTTTAGTGAACTTCTTGGTTATGAGGAGTTGATGGAAACATTTGGGGGAGGGGGGTTTCAGTACCTGAGCCACACTCTTATTAGGAATTCATCTTCCTGCATGCAGATCAAAGACACGTCCCACTTTCATGAACCTTTCAGTGAAACCTTTCTTGAATCATATGTATTGTTCTTGATTGTTATTTATTACTTATTTATTAATATTTATTCTTATTTATTGATGGCTGTTATTTACTGAATCACATATTTATTGTTGATTGTTATTATTTATTGAGGAACTTGGGCGGAGTGACATTATGGATTGTTATCGGATGATGGTTTATTATTTATTGTTATTTATTTATTATTTTATTTCCAACTCTCTTTCTAGACTTTTTTCTCTTCGAACTATCTTTCTCTCTAAATCTTTTGGGCGCTTCCGGTACATGGGACCACCTTAAGGTGGTAATAGTGCTTGCACTCTTCCCATGCTACTGGATTTGCCTTTAATTAATAATAATAATAATAATAATAAACGTTGTATTTTCAATAGTCTTCCATCTACATCTGCAGATGTAGTCTATTACCTGCGTTGTATTACCTGCAGTCTTCCATCATACTATCAGCTACCTTACCACGTCTGCAATCTATGTGATACCCCCAGTTGGGTGGAAGGGATCACCGATAACAGACACAACACCTGTGTTTTGCATTTCTACTAGCCGTCCGCTACTTATCGATGTCACACACACACACACACACACACACACACACACACACGTCGGATGGTTGTGTCAGCGAGGTGGTCAGGAATGCGGTGTGTGTGTGTATGTGTGTTTTGATTGCTGCTTTTTATTGGCGCCAATATTTTCGCACCTCGCGCGCGCGTCTTGATTGCGCTATTCTCTGGCGCCAAATTAGGCAGCAACGCCAAACACATCCTCACACACACACACACACACACACACACACACACACACACACACACACACACACACACACACACACACACACACACACACACACACACACACACACACACACATATATCTACCTGCCAATAAAGTTGTCGGTTGTTTGGAGTGGCCCCAACAGACGCGCGGGCACAGTGTCAATGTCAGCGGGACACTTAATCTGCCTGCCCGCGTCCCCGGCAATATCGATAAATTTCACAGCGACAATCAATCGATATATATTTATATATATATATATATATATGATATTGGTGTAGCCAGGCAGCAATTTTTCGCGCTTGCAAGCGAGATTAAGCTGGATTGCTATTTCACATTTAGCAATTTTCTTTTTGGACGATTCCATGTTTCTAGCCAATTTCTGATCGCTTCTTTTCAGACAACTCAACAACTGCCCTATATTACGTAACGTTTCGGAGTTACCAGACTCCATCATCAGACAAAAATCACATGGGAACACAATAACAACGCAAATACCAACATACAATCACTACAACATTCAAACAATAATTCACAGGCTATTTATGTCATTAACCAGGTGTCACTCCTAGTGAATATATATATATATATATATATATATATCGGTAAAAATCGAACGGCGCTAGATTTTTCCTGGATGTGGGGGAGGGGACTATGGAAAATGATGTCCGTGGCTTGGCGAAGCATGAGAAACTACACTTGAAATGTTCATGGTGAGGATTTGATTTTGTTGGGGGGCTTGGAATATTTTAGGGGAGCTTCAGCCCTTGCAAACTGTGGTGTGATCGTGTGCAGTGAGAGAGAGTGTGTGTGTGCGTGAACGTGTTAGTGTGTCTATATGTGATCGTGTATGGTTGAATTGTATATTGCGTGCGAGTGTGTGAGCGAGTGTGTATAGCTGTGTCGGTAAGTGTGTGCAGTTGTTTCGGTGTGTGTGTGTGTGTGTGTGTGTATGCGTTTGTCGAGCATGCATGTCCCGCGGCGGCGAGCGATTGACCGGCTCGCCGCTGATTGGTTGTTGCGGCGGGTGAGGACTGTGCGTGCGTGTGTGTGTGTGTATGCTCCCGTGTGTCACGGTGTGAGCTTGGAGTCTGGTTCGTGGTGCGGTTGTAGCGTAACGTCTTGTAGGCGCGCGTGGGGCAATGATGCCCACGCGCGCCTGTCTGTAATATAATTGAGATTTTTCGTTTGTTGAAATAATTGAGATTTTTTGTTTGTTACAAGCTATTTCGGCACTGGCGCCCTCTTGGCGCCGCCACTGGCGTGTGTGTGTGTGTCGGATGTGATGACCGTTGTAACCGGTTGGCTCTGAAAATACTTCTCAAAAGTTTAGACATCAATAATGTTCGCGTATATGTGTCAAATATTAATTTTCGCTTATTAATTTGGAAGTATTATGCGCAAACGTTTAATTGCATCCTCAAATCCCACACTATTGATAAATATTGACAAAGTACGGTGAGCTCAATGCGATGAGATGGTTTACATTCCCGGAGACCAAACATCAACTGAAATCTCATTAACAAAACATACTAAATTATGGTAATGGGGTCTTTGAGTTTTTGGGCTTCGTGAATTTCTCAATGGTTAAAATGTCTAAATGGACACCCACTTTTTTTAATAATGTGCAATATATTGCAATAATAGTACAACAATTAAAACTAGGTATTTCGCATTTCGGAATATGTTAGTGAAAACGAATGTAGCAATATATTTTAGGTCGCGTAAGATCGAAATCGCAAAAGCACAGACTGAAAATGCGCAACAACAAATTTTAACGTTCACTGCGTCAGAGACAAGACTTGGTACAGGACAAGAAAAGTTTCGCAGTCGGTAGGACTCGAACCTACGCTCCCAGAGGGAATCTGATTTCTAGTCAGACGCCTTAACCACTCGGCCACGACTGCGCTGGCTGAATATGATAAATATAAGTTTTAAACTGTTTATTAGGGGTATATTTTTTGTCTTACATCAAGTTTTATATTTTCACTAGCATTAAAACCCGCCCGTTGTGCGGAAGAATTCAAAAGAATATTGCAAATTAAAAATAAATAAGGCAAACTCATAAAAACCTTAATCAATTAAAAAGTCTAAATTTCATTATTTTTAATTTACATTTTGACAAAATATTTTCACTCAGCCCGCCTCATATTTAAACCCGGCCGACTTGCGGAATAATTCAGAACTCGAACACCATCCGTTCTGGTTCTTGAAGTCAAATCCATTAGTTTTGTATATGAATTCATTCTACACGGTGAAATTGAACGTTTTATTGCTGCCCGCGGGACATTTTTATTTCATAAAAATGAGCCATCGCTTCGTTTGCGTTTGAAGCCCCTGATCATTGAACCAGCGAACCATGAACCAGCGCAATTATGTCACCTCATATTCAAGCATACATACACAGACAGACAGATAATTTCTTCTTTATGTATATATATAGCATTAAAACCGCATTAAAACCCGCCCGTTGTGCGGAACAATTCATAAAAATATTGCAAATTAAAAATAAATAAGGCAAACTCATGAAGACCTTAATCAATTAAAAAGTCTAAATTTCATTATTTTTAATTTTATTTTGACAAAATATTTTCACTCAACCCGCCTCATATTTAAACCCGCCCGACGTGAGGAAAAATTCAGAACTCGAACACCATCCGTTCTGGTTCTTGAAGTCAAATCCATTAGTTTTGTATATGAATTCATTCTATACGGTGAAATTGAACGTTTTATTGCTGCCCGCGGGACATTTTTATTTCATAAAAATGAGCCATCGCTTCGTTTGCGTTTGAAGCCCCTGATAATTGAACCAGCGAACCATGAGCCAGCGCAATTATGTCACCTCATATTCAAGCATACATACACAGACAGACAGATAATTTCTTCTTTATGTATATATATAGCATTAAAACCCGCCCGTTGTGCGGAGCAATTCATAACATGAGATTCATATTCAATTCATAAAAAATATGGAAAAATAAAAATGAAATAGGGTACACTCATAAAAATATTAATCAATTGAAAATTATAAGTTTAATTATTTTTATTTCGACACAATATTTCCCCTCAGTCCGCCTGAGTCATTTTTAAACCCGCCCGTCGTGCTGAATAATTCAGAACTCGAACACGATCCGTTCTGCATCTTGAAGTCAAATCCATTGGTTTTGTGTATGGATTAATTCTACAGGGTAAATTGAACGTTCTATTGTCTATAGTTGCTGCCCGCGGAACATTTTTATTTATAAAAAAAAAAACCTTTTTTTAAATGAACCATTTGAAAAAATGATCTAAAAACACTTTTTTAAACCCACCCGTCGTGCGGAACAATTCATACAATAAAATTCATATCAAATCCATAAAATATAATGAATACAAATTGAAAAGCAAAAAATGTAACCTATAAATATCTTAACCAATAGAAAAGTCTAAATGTGAATATTTTTGTTCTTATTTTGACAAATATTATCCCTCAACCCGCCTGATATATAAATCTGCCCGTCGTGTGGTATAATTCAGAACACAAACACGAAACAAACAATGAAATATGATGAAATCTTTTCATCAGACTGTTTCCAAACTATATTTATTACTTAACATCATTCCCCAATATCATTTGCTTAAGTACTATTTCACTTTTACCGCTATAATATTTATTGTTAAAATTTATATATTTTCCGCTATCATTAAAACCCAATATAACCTGAGTCAAACCTACCCAACCCAACCCAACCATTCAATCTTGACCGCTCTCAGCCTAGTCTGAGGTGATTTAACTTATTAGTTTGTGATCACAAAATATACTGATGCGATCATAATTTGTAATCAGAAGACTGAGATTATCTACCCCAGGGGTCCCAAACACGCGGCCCACCAATACTTTTCTCTCAACCCGCCAATATAGTATCGGGACCAAACTGTAAGGTAGCTAAATTCACATTTGTTGCATAATGCGATATAATTTTACACCATCATCATATTATCTCATAATTCCCGGTTAATGCTTCCACTAATGCATCATATTCATACAGTTGTTATTTTTTGGATTACATCGATAATGCAGCCCTTGATATTACAGCCGATATTATATTATGCAATCTATATTCTGCTACGTATTATTCCTAATACATATATCATCAGATCGCAAAATATATTTAAAGGTTCACATCATTCTCCAAAATCATTTGCTTAAGAGCTATTCTACTTTTATCGCTAGAATATTTACTGCTAGCAAAATATCATATACCTCGCTATCATTTAAACCCACTCTTTATAGATACATTTAATTCGCCCGTCGTGCGGAACAGTTCATAAAATATAATTAATATTCAATTCATAAAAAAATTAGTGCAAATTGAAAAATAAAAACAAACCCACAGGAAAGTTATAGCTAATCTAAAAGTCTAAATGTGAAATTTATGTTTCAATTTAGAAAACATGTTTTTCCACAACACTATCAAAACAATGCAACCTTCTGTCATCTCTATAATTCCAGGTTAATGCTTCCGCTAAAACAGCATAAGTTGGCATTACATGATATTGCAACCCATATCCTTATGCAACTTATGCTTATGCAACTTGAAATTAAACCAATTAAATTACACAGTTAAATTCAGTAGTTTACTTTGTTCCCAATAGCATTTTACCCGCCCGTCGTGCGGAACGTTATTGAGGACAATAAAGCCTTTATATTCAGTAGAGTGTAGCATTAATTAAACTGTACGCAATAAAACCACACCATCCATGCTTGGAGATAATATGATGCATTCTTAATTGTGATTGGGCTTCAGTGAAATTTAATCGGTGTATATTCCTGTGTAATCGCAAGTGCGCATAATAGCTGTCAAATTGGCAATATGTCCTTTTGACTTTACACCGCCGTAACTTCCTTCAGATACCCTTTGGAAAATTAAAAATTATACCGTATTGTAGAAGAAAAGATTTCTAGAACGATGGTATAATTTATTTTTATGTGTAACAAATAGTTACTGAGAAATAGTAGAAAAATGAATTAATTTTAGTCGCCCGGTGTTCAAGTGAAATTTTGGATGTATTTGAGAATTTTGCCAATTTTACACGTTTTTTGTATCATTTGTGGGTATAAATTATAGCTTATCTTGTAGAACACAAAATTATCTACACAGTAGTATATTCCTGTGTAATCGCAAGTGCGTAAATTGTGATTGGACTTCAGTGAAATTTAATCAGTGTATATTCATGTGTAATCGCAAGTACGCATAATAGCTGTCAAATTGGCAACATGACATTTTGACTTTACACCGGCGTAACTTCCTTCAGATACACTTTGGAAAATTAATAATTATACCGTATTGTAGAAAACAAAATTTCTAGCACGATGGTATAATTAATTTTAATGTATGACAAATAGTTCCTGATAAATGGTTATAAAAATGAATAAATTGTAGTCACCCGGTGTTCAAGTGTAATTTTGGATGTATTTGAGAATTTTGCCAATTTTACACGTTTTTTGTATCCTTTGTGGGTATAAATTACACCTTTTCTTGTAGAACACAAAATTCTCTACACAGTAGTATATTCCTGTGTAATCGCAAGTGCGCATAATAGCTGTCAAATTGGCAATATGTCCTTTTGACTTTACACCGCCGTCACTTCCTTCAGATACACTTTGGAAAATTAAGAATTATACCGCATTTTAAAAAATACAATTTCCAGCACGATGATATAATTTATTTTAATGTGTGACAAATAGTTCCTGAGAAATAGGTAGAAAAATGAATTAATTTAGGCGCCCGGTGATCAAGTGTAATTTTGGATGTATTTGACAATTTTGCCAATTTTACACATTTTTTGTATCATTTGTGGGTATAAATTATAACTTTTCTTGTAGAACACAAAATTATCTACACAATAGTATAATTTTTATAGCTGTACCATTGCTGGTTTATGAGGAATAGATAGGGGAATATTTACCAAAACATTCACGGTTTCCAGTGCTAATTTTGCATTTTTGACTTTGTCATTTTGACTTCACACCGCCGTAACTTTTTTTCAATACACTTTGGAAAATTAAAAATTATACCGTGTTGTAGCAAACAAAATTCCCAGCATGATGGTATTATTTATTTAGTTGTGTGATAATTAGTTTTTGATACATAGAGAAAAAAGTATAGAAAATCGGACGCGTGGAGTATAAATATAATTTTGAATATAGATTGAAATTTTGTCATGTTTACATCTTTTATGTTCTATTTTCGGATATGAATTATAACCTATCTTGTAGAACAGAAAATTCTCTACACAGTGGTATAATCTGTTTGGCTGTACCATTTCTGGTTTATGAGGAGTAGATGGCAGAGCATTGACCACAATTTTCGCATTTTTCAGGGTTCATTTTGTCTTTTCACCGCTATAACTTTTTTTGATTTCATTTTTGAAATTTAAAATTTAATCTAAAGTGTAGACAAGAAAATTTCCAACGTGATGGTATAAATTGTTAGCGGGTAGGCTGAGTGGTGGCCGAATAATAGCTGATAGAAAATGGACCAAGGAGGGTCGAACACACACACACACACACACACACACAGACAGACAGACACACAGAGGATCTCTTTTATATATATAGATTTTATAATTATTCAAAACCGTTCATTTTCATAACTTTCAATATGGTTCATGGCCTATGGTGTTTTCATTATTTATACACAAAATAATACATGATTTAATTTACACGATTTAAAGTTTTTGTCCTCATTGTTGAATTATGAATTATGATTTGAGTATAATCACCGAAAGGTCGTATAATCACCGAAAGGTATAGGCTATCATTGTGTATTCTCTTATGCACTATTCTGATATGTAGTACTTTAAAAAATTACTTAAATGTGTACGAATGTGTATATGTTTATGTATTATCATACAAATATTCACACTACGATAAGCGAAACTTTTGTGTGGATTAATACACTTGACTGGTCTATCTGTGATCGTACCTTGTAGTGATTTCTATTTGAGTGTTCACTGAAGAATTGATTATTCTTATCTTTCAAAACTTAGTACTTCATATTAATCGTGTGTGCGTGTGTGTGTGTGCGTGTGTGTGTGTAAGTTTCATGGTCTCACCTGAAATAGCATTTCCCCGCTGAAGTCGAGGATCTTGTGGCGACGTCCACGCATCAATAAACCCACACATTTGTCGTTTATTGAGCTGTACAACTGTGAGCACAGATACGTGAGTTAGAACAGTAGCAACCCCCCCCCCCCCCTCAAATCTCCCGGTCGAGGGGGGGGGGCGAATGTTGAGTATCCCCGTTGCCTCAAACATAATGTCAAAATTTATCATAAAGTAGTGCATATAAGTCGCTAGCTTAATATAGACCGAGGGGCTGTTTGTAACTGCATTCTCCCAAAGTCAGACCTCTATTATTATGATGCTTGACTTATAATGGAGGCCCCAGTGTTGCTTTCGGGTCTTCCGACAAGACCTCGCATCTGGCTTCGTTCATAGGGCAATGTGTGATACGCCGAACGATATTCCGTTCTGGTGGAATCGTCAACACAATACTCCCGCTCTCCTTACGAACTACGAGTTTATAGCTACGAGTAAAATAGGAGGCATTACTTTTGCAACTTCCCACGTAGAAAAGAACGAACTGTGGAATGTTCTTTGAAGAACTGTGGAATGCACTCTGAAGGACTGTGGCACGTACTCTGAAGAGGTCGCCGAAGGAGATGGCCGCTCGTCCGTCCTGACACCTGATGCCACAGTCGTAGATGAAGTCGCATAACTGCACCATGTCGGCAATCATCTGTACCTGCGCCTGCCTTCCTCGCTCGGCAGTCTTGCTTCCTTCCACCGGCCTGAAATCCGATGCAAAACATTCAGCGGAAATGATCGGCCGATAGGGTGCTTCAACTAGGGTGACCATATTCTGAGTATCCAAAAAGACGACATCTTCGTACACTCGCGCTTTTGCGCCAGCGAAATATTCACCTTTTATCGATTGAAAATTAACCTTTTTATAGGCCAAATGTTTCACCTGGCACAAAATGAACAATTGTTGAGAGTATCATGCGATTCGCCATCTGAGCTAACTTTGAACACTAATGCATGGTGGCTGTCATCCCCGTGATCCTCGACACAAATATACGCCGTTGTAATTACGTCGATGGTCTGAGGGGTAACGATGACGTTACACCGCAGGTAGGTCAGATTCCGTTTCAACCCCTATTATCTTTCTATTTTTGTTTAGATAAGGCTGAGTTAAATGGTTAAATGCCTAAGTTCCTGCTACACGGGAAGAAGCCGAAGCTTATGAACACACAGGCGTGCCCCGTGCAGCTCGCTGTCACCGCAGAACCAACCCTCTCCACGCTATGGCGCCACAAGGACGTAAGACGTTTTAGAGAGGGCCACCTCCCCAGAATGCATGGCACAAATCATGACTGATATCTGGTACCATTTACTGATGGGTTGACAGGGGCTGTGGGATTGTAGAATTCGCCCAATGAAATTCTGCTCCGCCTGGTTTCGAACCACGGACCTCCCGCTTGTGAGGCGGGTGTGCTAACAACTGCACCACGGAGTCCCACGAAGTTAGGAAAGAGAAATAGAACCAGGATTGAAGCGGTACCTGGGGCACGATATCCTTAGCTCGGTCCGAGGCAGCACAGTTTGCTCACCTTCCGTATTCGGGATCGTCTCTGGTGAGCTTGCGTCGAGTGCCGGCTCCTGCCCACTCGCTGAACGGGTTGATCATCTGGTTTTCCTGGTGCTCCTTGGCGCGCTGGTCGAACATGCTCATCTTGGAGCTGACGTCGGAGAAGAGACGCAAATGGTGCGGCATTATGAGGATAGCTAGGATGAGGATGATGAAAGCCTTCAGCAACGGCAGACGCAAGGAAGGGCAAAGGGGACCTTGGTCAGGGGACCCTGGGCAGAACCTTGGATGGGTAGAGAGGTTTCCCCTTGTTTTTAAACTCAAGAGTATTAGTGATTGTGTAGTCTTGACAATTGGTTGATCAATGGTGATTTTAGGATTGAATACGTGTTATGATCAAATAACAAATTGTTTTGTAGGGGAGTCATGAATTCAGTCTCCTGTAAATAAAAAACAACATATTGTATAAACACACATGACTGGAAAATATACAATAAATGTCCAGTCTAAAATACGGTATTAAAACATGTAGTGTCACATACAAACAAGAGTGATTTATAAGTAGAAAAATTGTGACATATTTGATTTCGACAATTTCGATTTATATAAGCAAAATCTATTTTTGTCACGACTGAGGAGTAATATCATAATTATTTTGCAGCAATGCAAAGGGTACTGCATTGAATGCCACCGAGTAAATATTTAATGAGTACATATTGCCAAATTTTTAACTTGATATATTTAAATGGGAAATTGCAAATGCTTTTTCACAGTCACAGTTATGGAAATAACTTGGAATTTAGGACTGGCTCAAAAAAGTTTCACTTTTAAATTTTAAGCGTATAAAAAGTATTTTGTCAAATTCCAGTATCCGGTTTAACATAATCTTGTTCGCTACTTAGACGTTAAGATCACAGATCACTCTAAGATTAAAAAAATAACCTGACCAAATCATTGTCTGAAACTGAGCAAACATTTTATACAAATACCTGAAAAGTCTAAAAAGCGTGGTTTTCAACTAAATTTTACGCATTTATAGAATAGTAAACTTTGAATGCCACGTTTAGGTGGGAAAAGTGATATCACAAGAATATATAATATTTTGCTTGTTTTCAGATGATAATTCGGTTGTGAATTGTTTTTAAATGTCACGAGTATAAATTGTTACATTAAATCGGTTAGATATTTTTTTTATCCTTAAAAGTTTTCCCGTCTGTGGAAGGCCGAAAAGTCAAGGTCAATGAGGTCGTCGACAAATAATGGCGCAGACGTTTGAGTGAAACACACGTTGTTACGCAGCACGTGCGCTTTTAGTGCTTCGTTTGATTGTTGCTGAGTTTGGTGCAATGATGGACTTTTTCGCTTCCCATCGTTGGTTTTGTTTTCCAGCTTTGCAGCGTTGTGTATTTTTGAATACGAGTGTTTTTGTTCCTCTATATACATATTATACCAAATCGAGGGCTTCCATTGCTTCCGATGTCAAGTCGGTTTTACTTCAAGTGTGTATCGAATTTACTACAAGTGCTTCCAAACTAAAAATACAACAACAGCTGCTCACAAGAGGACACACCAATATTGTCTATATTGGCTGAACAAGACGGACAATATCTTCATAGCCGTACGGAGCAGGACTCCAGAACTCCAGGAGAGTCTCCCGAAGGTTAGTGACTGACACCAGCCAGAAATATCATCAGGTTAACTAATATAGACAAACATTATGGTATCATATATATAAAAGGGTAATCAATGTTTCTTTCGTGGAACCTTTTGAAAGAGGTTCCATGAGTCTGTATACAAATGGTCTTTTCTCGCGAATAATGTTGATTTCTGCTTCGTGTTGCGGCCGTGAACTGTTGGCTTTTGATGATGAACCTCTCATTGAAATGATTCATCCGAAAATACAATTCATCTCTACAATTCTGTGTGTAGTCTTTGATAAACAACAATAAGACCAGTGGCGGCGCCAGGATTTTACCTATGGGGCTGGGAGGGGCTAATATAAAGGTGTGGGGGCTTGGGGAAACATGAAGAGCTACACTCGAACGCTGACTACATAATATTATAATAAGGGACTTGGGCACACTGATTCAGTCCTTGAACTTGAACCAAAATCGAAGGGCTTGATTTACAGTGGTAAGTAATTTAAGAAAATATGCATGAGCGAGGCATATTTTCGGGGGTCTTCACGCCCTCAAGACCCCCCCCCTCCCTTGGCGCCCCCACTGGACTGGGCTAAGACCGGACGTGCTTACACGACCTGATTGTGCAAAGCTTGCAAAGAGCATGAATATGCTGGATACAAACATGTATCAGATTATCCCTCTTATGATCCAATCAGTATACATGTATCAGAGTACAAGCGACAATACAATATCGCTCATAACGCATACGGATCACGCACTGAGCCAGGGGCGTAAGCTCGCACCCTCTAGGACAGGGGTTATCAAAGTGGGGTCCGTGGCACTTTGACAAGGGGACCACAAAGACCGCCAGAGTTGGTGAGTTTGGAAGCACTGGAGATGGAGATGGGATGATGGGGGATGATGTGGAGGAAAGCGAAGAATTTAGCGACAGGCTTGATTAAGGATCGATTGTAAAATGTTGTGCGACGGATGAAGAAGATGATGGAAGATGAAGAAACAGGGAATTACAGTAGTCAATACGAGGAATGATGAGAGCAGATAATAGAGATTGTGCAATTGACGAGTCAATGTAGGGACAGATGAGGTAGAGGTTTCGAAGGATTAGACGGCAGGTGCCAGCTGTAGAAGTGAAATGTTTTTGAAATGACAAATGAGGATCTAGTAAGACACCGAGTTCACGTACTGATGAGGAAAGAGGAAAGTCAGATAGAGGAGGATGGATCTTAGGCGGGTTAAGGACGATGTATTGAGTTTTTGAGGAATTTATGATGAGCGAACGAGAAGAAGCCCATGTTAAGATAATAATGATGATATGAAGAATAGAGTTTTGCTCAGACAGATGAAGAAAGAACTGAACAATCTATCCTTAATCAAGCCTGTCGCTTCATTCTTCGCTTTCATCCACATCATCCCACATCATCCCATCTACGTGATCTTGGTGTTCTTCCTATACCTTATCGCATTCAACACAAAATCTGTACACTCACCTATAAACTCTTGCATTCTCCTGACTCTCCACAGTATTTACTGGAACTTGTTTCTCCACATCCGTGTCCTCGTGATACAAGACAAACTAAAATCCTTCTTTAACCTCGTTGTCACTGTGGATCTTTTTGGTTTACACGCTGCTTCCAACACGCTGCTCCTCGCATTTCCTCCCATCTCCCCAGCCGCCACTGCCAAATATCTGAAAAAATTGCAAAAGTCTAGATGTCCTTCAGATGCAATAAAGTTTCGTGCACTTTTTGACTCCATTCTACTCCTTGCCTCTTTTCTTACACATTTGGTAAACTCCTCTTTTCTCCACGGGACTTTTCTGGCCTCCAAGCACGCCATTGTTTCTCCCATCCTTAAGAAACCTTCCCTTGATGCCAACACTCCGAGCAGTTACAGACCCATCTCCTTGCTCCCTCTGCCTTCTAAACTTTTGGAAGCTGATATCCTTTCTCAACTTCGCCCTTGTATATATTCTGCTCTCGATCCCTGCCAGTCTGGCTTTCTCTCAACATCATTCAACTGAACCCCTCCTTCTGTCTCTACTGAATGACATTTTCGCTTCTTTCTCTTCAGGTCAATCTGTTCTCTTCATCTCTCTTGACTTTTCCTCAGCATTCGACCTCGTCAACCACTCAATTATTTGTGATGACCTATGCCATATTGGTGTCTCCAACTCCGCGCTATCTCTCATGTCCTCCTATCTCACTGATCGCTTCTATTCTGTGCGCTGTAATTCTGAAATTTCCTCACCTCGACCACTTGAATCCGGAGTCCCACAGGGCTCCCTTCTAGGTCCTCTTCTTTTTAATCGGTACGATCCCTCCCTCTGCCCTATTCTCCTCAGCTATCCCCTCTCCTTTCACATATATGCGGATAACATACAAATCTATTTTCTTTTTTCTTTGGCCAATACTAACCTAATTCCTAAACTTCTCTCCCACATCACAGCTGAGTGGGCATCATCTCGAAATCTTCTACTAAACCCTGACAAAACTGTATATCTTCTTTTCCATCCTCCCAAAATTACTCCATGCTCAATAGATCTACCTCTTTCCTCACAAATTCGTAATCTAGGAGTCCAATTTGACCCCACACTGACATTCGCTCAACACATTTTCAAAATTACTCTTTCCTGTCGTTTTGTTTTACGTCAATTGTACCCGATCCGCTCTCATCTTGATGAGGCATCCGCTCTACTCCTAGTTAATTCATATATTTTTTCGCATATCGATTACTGCAATTATTTATTTTTTCTCCTTCCTCTAAAATCCATCCGCTTTCTCCAGTCAATTATAAATTTTTCTTGCCACTTTGTCCTTCGTTTTCCCCACAAGTGACCCACATCCGCCCATATTCGTAAACTTGGCTGGTTGCCTGCTCTGTCCAGGATCCACCATAAGCTGTGCTGCATTGTCTATAAACTTCTCCATACTCCTTCTCCACCTTCTTACCTGTATTCGCTTCTAACTCACTCTGATCGTCCTTTAAGTCGCCGTCCTGTGACCCTCGTATGTCCTCTTGCTGACCACGAGTCTAACTGGTCAACCAAATCCTTCTACTCTTCTGCTCCCCGACTTTATAACTCTCTTCCTCATCACATTCTACAGAAAAAATCCTTCTCTTCCTTTTCGGCTTCCCTTCATATATACTTACTGTCTCTTCCGTCGCCGCCCACTTACCCCTATAGAAATTGCTGATACTCTTTTTTGGCGTATCTCTCAACCCCAAAATGTAATATATTCTCTGTCAGCTACACTTCTTTGATCTCATTCTTTTATTTTCTCTCGCCTCTGATCATGCGCTGTATATATTTTGTTGATTTTCTTGATTGTTGTATATATTTCCTGCTCTTGATTTTTCTAATTTTTTATTGTGCCTTGTCACTTCAGCTCATTTAATTGTTCTTTTTGAGCCCCTATCACTTTTTATACCTTATTTTGCTCTATTTTGTACGTTTCAGCGCCTTTGCAAATTAGTGCGCTATACCAAATACATGGTTTGTTTGTTTGTTTGTGTTTATATACAATAGTCTGCCATCTCACCTGCTGTCCTCTTCCTCGCTTAAATCCTTCTCGAAACAGCTACATTCTCACCTTCTTTCACAGCTGAATTAAACATATTGCATGTATTTAATTATTTGAATGCTGCTGTATATGCTGAATTTCGTGTATGTTCATGTGCAATTTGATGGCTTTTATGTGCTTGTTTATATATATATATAACCTGTTGGAGGCTCAATACATTGAATTGTGAAAAAAATGGATTAAATATAAATGCAAATAGTATAGATATTTGAGAAAAAGTCGATGCATATGCGGTAGAATCGTAAACAAAACATTTTGGCACGTGAGAAAGTTGTAGTAATTTCTGTCAATTTTCTTCCACAATTTCTGTTTAATATATTTACATTTTTTGCCTCCAAATGCGTCACGTTTTGTCTGACTCTTGTCTTTTTGAGTTATACTTTTTGTTGTGTGCTTTTTGCGCAATATTTTGGATATTTTAGCGTTGTTTTTGTCTTCTGTGCCATTTTCGCGTGGTTTTGTGGAGCTGTTTGAAGCCGCTGCATTTTGCTATGATGAACCAAGTGATACGCCTTATAAATGGAACACATTTACACGAGTAGAACGTTATTGCCCGAGGCCATTTTGCACATTTTTCACCCTTCATCCTACAAACCTGAATTTGTCTACTTCTGATGGGACTGTACAGCGAGGTGAGGTGTACGTGTTTGTCTGTCTGTCTGTTAGTGTCTGTTGGTGTGTGTGTGTGTGTGTGTGTGTGTGTGTGTGTGTGTGTGTGTGTGTGTGTGTGTGTGTGTGTGTGTGTGTGTGTCAGTGTGTCAGTGTGTGTGTGTGTGTGTGTGTGTGTGTGCCTCATTGTCAATCTGGGCCAATGTCATTTGCATTTCTGGCACGGTCACACTGAGATACGCACACACACACACACACACACACACACACACACACACACATATATATATACACACACACATGCCCTTCTGGCTCTAACATCACAACAGCCAGCGTACCCTGTTTTGATCAAATGGATAATAAATTGGCTCACCTACATTTATACGAAATATTTAATTGTGAAATTCATCAGGATTCCCTGACACATAGCCATCGCCAACAGTGACCTACTGCAGAGGTTCCCAAATTTTACCATGCTAAGGACCCCCCAGATATTTAAGTCCCATCCGAGGACCCCCAGCCAATCAGAAGTTACTATTACCATACCAAGGTACCCATTATATGATTACAATGCAGTAAATTTACTATTTGCATATTCCTACACGAAGAAAGTCTTAAAATATACATTTGAAATATTTTCAATATTTTTTTTATCGTTTTAAATTCAATACAACTTAAAATTGGTAGAAACAGGGACAATAGATAGATAATTACAGCATGAACTGTCACCACAGATAACCAAAAGAAACGGAATACCTTCATAAAAAGTCCAGAATTAAACACAAAAGCTATCAAACATATCTTGTTCAGTGGGCTGGATGAGCTTGATGGCTCCTACACAGTTGATCAATGCGGGGTTTGATGTCACCAAAGTGAAAGAAAACGGGTACCTTCTACCCTCTCTCCTAAGGTTGGCGGGAGAAGTAGCGGAGCCCTTAGGACCTTCTCAGGGACCCCCAGGGGTCCGGGGACCCCAGCTTGGTAACCTCTGACCTAGTGGACCGCCTGGCAAAAGCGGCCTGCTCCTTGGACCTCACCGATAATGTCACTGTTCCGTCTTTGTCATATACACTCTCGAATATTCGTCGCGCCGCACTTCGCCATGTTGATGAGCATCTAGCGCAGCAGCGGCCCTCCGGTGTGACTGTTCAACACTATGACCATTTCTGCCGACAACCATTCAAATACCACCAAACAAGACGTCGTAATGTTATCACGGCTCGTCTCCGCCTCGGGTACAGGCCTTTGTAGCAAGTAGCAGGTGTTCTAACTCCTCCATCGTCATCAGCATGTCCGGCCCTCGAAGGCATGCTGCCGTCAGGTCCACATGTAACTGGGATTGATGTCTGTCGGCACCTTCTCGCACGAGAAAACTTGGAAATGCTTCTGTACCATTTTCCTCATTTTGTAGAATATGAACATGTATTCTGCTCGCCTACTGGTAGCAATCTTGCTTCTGATATGTGAATTGTTAACTGAATTGTTACATTAACTGTTAACTGTTCAACTGTTACTTTAACTTAGCTATATGTTGTTCTGTTAACTTAGTGTGTTCCCGTCTACACACATGAGCTTATTAGAAGCGCATATGTACGTGTGTGTATGTATTTATGAGTGTGTACCCCAGTTTGTATTCCCAGATTATTATTATTATTATCATTATTGATTATTATGGATTATTGTGGATTATTGTTATTGTTGTTATTTCGGATACGACACGGGGTCTGCTAGTTATTATATTATTTTGTAAACACGTGCCGTCTCATATAACACCATATCTCATAGCTGCAATATACCCATATTTCTCCCGACTGTTTGTGCTTGTGTGTGTGTGTGTGTGTGTGTCTGTTTTGTGTGTATGTGTCTGTTTTGTGTGTTTGTTTGTGTATTTATGTGTGTCTACATGTGTATGTGTATGTATATATATGCATGTTTCTGCGTGTATGCTTGTGTAAGTGTGTGTGTGTGTGTGCATATGTATGTGTGTGTATGTGTCTATGTATTTGTGTGTGTGTGTGTGTGTATGAAAGGGAGCTACATAGTCGTGTAGTGATCGTTGGCACTGACACAAGAACGTTTTGCCAAGCACCCGTCTATTGCTATGCGCTAGTGTGTGTATGTTTGTGTTTGTATGTGTGTGTGTGTGTGTTTGTATGCTTGTGTGTGTGTGTGTTATTTTGTAATAGTCATATCTGGCTTAGTGTTTAGTCAATTGCTTCTCCACTTTCAAACGGACATCACGCACTTGAAAAAAGTGCGTGCACCTCTGTGAAAAATTTAAGAAGAAATGTATTTTCCCCGATGCTTTATATTTATACCTAGATAACAATTATTTGATTAATCTTCCTGAACATTGTGCGAAAATATACATCTTGCACACACTGATTTTTTGTGTGTGCTATTATGTCGTTTGTATTTTAAACTTTTTAATATAGCCATTAAGAATGTAGTGGTGCACGAGAATTGGCTGCTAATTTGAAAAGGCTTAATAAGGCTAAAAATCACTGATTTCAAGGCTTCCTCTGAAAAGTCCATTGGATCGGTAAAATTATCAAGTAAAATTTGACAACAATTATATCGTTAAATGGACCTCAATGAGCTCTTACAAATGATTGTTCTTGAAATGGCTGTAAAGATCATCGAACACAATTTACTTAGGGAAATATGCGAATATTTCGCTTATTTATTTTTCGCTTAATTTTGGATTTTTCAAATCGATTCTCCCAGCCTTTTCACGACAGCGCAAATAATTCCAGTAAATTCAGTTGCTCCGCCGAATTCAATATCAGGAAGTTGCTCAAATTGAAAACAAACGTATTTTGATAGATTCAAACGCACGTTTGCCACTTGGTAACCCTCCATTCCCCACCAGTGGGAAATTTCCCACAGGTTACCAAACACTCCGCTAAGTAGTATTTTACTCCACTGTCATATCAAGTTACCATACTTAAGACAGCTTTAGCAAGTTCATTACATCATACAAAGCTTCTGTTTTTCCCAATTTGGGTTATTACCCTTATTGGGATAATTACCCTTATTGGGGTATTACCCTTATTGGGGTAATTTACCCCTGTTCTTCGACCGCCGGGCTAGAATCTGCGCCTATTTATGTATGCATGTGTGTGTGTGTGCATATATGTGCGTGTACATGTCATCGAGTGCAAATAGAAACATGTAGGTTAATTTCCAATCGTGCTTGAAAGGCTTATATCGTGAACATTATTTTTTATAGGATTTTCGTCCGTTGCTGTGCCACATTGGCGATGAATTGTGTTTCTTGATAGACTCGCATGAACTTTCAATGTTTTTTCCATGTTCATATTTGAATGGTCATATTTCACTGTTCATATTTCAATGTTCATCTTTCAATGTTCATATTTCAATATTCATATTTTAATGTTCATATTTCAATGTTCATATTTCAATGTTCATATTTCAATGTTCATCTTTCAATGTTCATATTGCAATGTTCATATTGCAATGTTCATCGGATACATTGATAGCGTTGCAATTTGCCAGCTAGTAATGGGTAAATCTCACTGGTCGTGCAGGACCCACGATAGACGGGCATTGGAAGTGTTTCATTGATAGATGTCATCATAGATGATGTTTATCTTACAAGAGCAAAATAGAGTGAACATGCCAGGGGTGTAGATTTGTGTCGAGGCTCGGGGGGATGACAGCCATCATGCATTAGTGTTCAAAGTTGACTCAGTTGGTCAATTACATGAGATCCTCAACTATTTTATGCTTTGTCAATTACAACACACACATACCTCAATGAAAAGTATATTGCGTGAAGTATGTTGCTTCACATATTTATAAATTTTTTATTTTTCGTATATTATTGTTTTGCTATGCTGATTTTGATGAAAAATACTTAATGAACTGAACTTAGCACAATTCTCGGAGGGTGTAAGTGCATTTTCATATCCCCATCCTATTTGTCGGGGGTATATATATTACCCCACAGGATCTACGCCCATGCAATCATTGCGTATCACATTTACATGCTCAACAATTGCAACTGTCATTGACATCCTCAAAAGATAGTTGGCTTAAGGACCATCCCGTATATACCGTTTATAAGAGACATTATCAATTTTTAGGCAAATAGTTCTGGGAAACTGTTTTCTAAGTGATAATATTTGTCTGGAAAAAATAACTGAAACTTTAGACAAAAAGGTGTATTGGGGAAAA
Source organism: Sacculina carcini (assembly GCA_916048095.2). Taxonomy (NCBI): domain Eukaryota; kingdom Metazoa; phylum Arthropoda; class Thecostraca; family Sacculinidae; genus Sacculina; species Sacculina carcini. The sequence continues at coordinate 10,033,286 of OU696572.1, forward strand.
TACGGTAAATACTTACATAGATCATTATAATTATCATATACAGCTAAAATACGCCTGAGGGTAAATAGAGGACGCACTTTAGCCTCCTTTGTTGTCCGATAATTTTGTGTGTGCTTCTCTGTTGAATTTGTTTTTTATTTTCTTGAAGTTAACGGCGATGTTGACAAAATGTGCTGTTGTGATTTGTCTTTATGTGCTTGACGTCTACGTACAGTTGAAATTTTAAATCTGTTGCACTGATGTTAGGCGTGCCTGTGAATTGCTTGCTGATTACAAGGGGCAGGAACTAAATCAGTTGTGTGTAATTGTCTTTCAGCTAGAAATACCAGCATATACCCTGAATCCTGGCCCATGCCACTTTTCAGACCTGAAGTACTGGACGTTTGGTAATACGCTTCAAAATACGACCTACAAAGCTATGTCTTGCAAATTCAAGAACAAAAACAAAAAACCTTTTCCACACTGGAGTGAAAATATGGAATGAACTACAAGAAGCGATTGTATATTTGGGGCTACATAAGCTTTGTGATTGCGATTAGGATTTATAGATTGCGAAAGTTGTTATAAACCCGTCCGATATTTGAACTTTTCTCCGGTAGTATTTTTCAATTGCTCTGTTTGCTGCACATATACAATATATTGAAACAAAATCCGTCTTTTTCGATCATTTACGCATTAATTTACGTTTTTCATCAATGTATTACACATACTTGTACTAAACAAAAATTGCTATCAAAATTAACTAAAAAGAACTTTGCTCTTTTTAATAATAAAAAATTTGGCAGACATTATATAAAATATGCAGTAGAATTTTGTCTTAAAATATCGGCTTAATGACCGGGATTACGGTATGTGTTAAGACGCGTAGTATAGAACATTTCAGTTCGATAAAAATGTAATTAAATTTAATCTTTAATTTTTCCGTCAATTCCTGCTCGTATATATATTTCTATGATATATTCATATATGCTATTTTTATTATATTATCATTATATAACATTATCATAAAAATATTTTTTTTTATATTCTACTCACAATATACAGGTACCAAATCCTGGGAGACACTTTTGCGGGCACATTAACACACACACACACACACACACACACACACACACACACACACACACACACTGAGTAAATTTGCCTGGTGAAACTGAAAAACAGCAGTAATATACTTGATGTACACCACAGTACAGCACCGCACACTGACTACACTACACTGAAGACACTGACACACCATCGGGATGAGGACTATTTGCGGATGAGAGATGCCCCGACCGACTAGACTTGAGCTTCACGCGTTGGTGCACGTTGTAGTGACGTCATCGTCGTCTTCGTCGTCAGTGAGGAATGTCAAAGACTTGGCGAAATAGCGTGCATTCTCAAGCCGGTGACTTATTCGGTTGATGTACATTTATGAGGCGGTTCAAAGGAGTCAGGGTGCGCCAACCCAAAATGTTGAAAGAGCTATATTGGACCAAAAAATCAAATTTGTCTGCAACCGCATACAATTAATAGCCTTATATAAGCCTTATAATGAAGGCAAAACATGCTGTATGTATATCTATATTAGCATACTATTAAATGACCGAGGTGGGTGATTTTGTATTTTCGTTCTGTGTTCTAGGCTCTTAGGTGTTAGTTGTGTATAATACAGCTGGTTCACTTGGGTGTGTCTAACTGGGTAGTTCAGGGCTGCGATACTACACTATATTACAACAGAACAATATATTTCCCTCGCCCATCTATTTCGGTTCTCAAACATTTTAAAATAATCTCCAGGGAGCCATTAGGCAGCGTTAAAGAGCCGCGGCTTGCCGACCCCCGGTATAGACAGAGCCGTAGTTACTACTACCCCCCGAACTCTGTAACCAGAAGAAGCGAGCGCTGAAGGGGCCTCTTTACCTCATACATGAAACTAAAATGTATCATAAAGTAGCGCATAAAAGTTCCCAAGCTCAATGGAGACCGAGGAGCTGCTCGTAACTGCGTTTTCCCCAAGTCTCACCTTTATGCTAATGATGCTTTACTTGTAATAGGACCCCAGTATTGCCTTAGGAGGATTACAAGATCTTTTACCGGCTCTGAGGCGTAGGAGTAAGGAAATTGAATAAAGTTTGGATCTGTTAAATTAGACTTATATTATACAGGGATGTTTATCCAATTAGGCCCGAAGGGCCTAATTGATGGTAATTTTTTTGCCCTATACTAATTGCAAATTTTCTAAATGTCTGTTTGTATCGTATCTCCTCCTAAACCACTGGACCGATTTTGATGAAACTTGGTTCCTAAGGGTAAAATGGATGCAAGACGGTCATAGGCTAGGTTTTGTTGACCTCCGAGGTCATTTTCAAGGTCATTGAGGTCATTCGTGTCTGTTTATCCTATCTCCTCCTAAACCACTGGACCGATTTTGATGAAACTTGGTCCCTAGGGGTAAAATGGATGCAAGAAGGTCATATGCTAGCTTTTTGTTGACCTCCGAGGTAATTTTCAAGGTCATTGAGGTCATTTGTGTCTGTTTATCCTATCTCCTCCTAAACCACTGTTCCGATTTTGATGAAACTTGGTCCCTAGGGGTAAAATGGACGCAAGAAGGTCATATGCTAGCTTTTGTTGCATAGAAACATATAAACCAGCATATAAACCCGATAATAATCATAACGTTATTCTGTCGGGTTTGAGGAAAACTGCTCAACAGAATTGCCAGTTTTTTATATCCACAGATTGGAAATTTTGTCTTCTACTAGATGATATATTTTTAAAATATGTAGTGCGAACATTCCAAAAGATATAACCGTTTATTCAAGACCATGTCATTTCCACCGACGACTGATAGATTTAGCACAGCGATCAATGGAGACAATGGCGGATCCAGGAATTTTGCAGGGGGCTTAGCCTCTTTGAAATACGTTTTTAAAAATGTCCTTCACATGCAATGTTTACCCCTAATTTTGATATATCTTCTAAAAAACATTTTCAACAAACCAATATAAAATATTTAGCCCCAATATAAATATTTACTTCATCCGCCTATGATTTCTCGCTGCTGCGGAATCAACATCAGAGTTTATGTGCAAAGCGCATGACGTATTCGCTAGGGCGCTAGCGTTCAGGACAAAATCTAGCTAAAAATCTAAAATAAAATACATTCATATTTAGACTTTTCTATTGGTTAATAGTTGTTATGGGTTTACTTTTTTCTATTTGAATTTGTATTTGTTTTCTTTTATGAATTCAATATTTATTTTATTTATACAATATTTGTTACGCACAACGGGCGGGTTTCAATGCTAGATGGTGATGTTAAGTTATAAATATATTTTGGAAACATTATGATGAAAAAGTTTGGTCATTTTTCATTGTTTCGTGCCTGAGTTCTGAATTATTCAGCACGACGGGCAGGTCTAAATATGAGGCGGTTTAAGCAAACTATTTTGTCAAAATAAATACAAAAATATAGAAATTTATACTTTTTATGGGTTTACTCTTTTCTTTTTTAATTCATATTCCATTTCTCTTATGAATTGAATACAAATTTAATAGTATGAATTGTTCCGCACGACGGGCGGGTTTACTTGCTAGAATTTCATTGTTTGTTACGTGATACGATATAGATCAGTGGTTTCAAACGTAAAAGAAGAGATGGATCATTTTTATGAAATAAACATGTCCCGCAGAATATATGAGGCGGATCGAGGGAAATTTAAATGAAAATATTCACATTTAGACATTTCTATTGGTTAGCATATTTATAGGTTAAATTTTTTACTTTTAAATTTGTATTCATTTTATTTTATAGATTGAATATGAATTTCATGTATGAACTGTTCCGCACGACGGACTAGTTTAAATTTATAAAAGAATATATATATATATATATATATATGATGTATATAAAAGAAATTCTCTGTCTGTCTGTGTGTGTATGTATGCTTGAATATGAGATTAAAATAACTGCGCGGGCTCAATGATATAGATCAGTGGTTTCAAACGTAAAAGAAGAGATGGATCATTTTTATGAAATAAACATGTCCCGCAGAAAGCAACTATAGACAATAAAACGTTCAATTTCACCGTGTAGAATGCATTCTTATACAAAACTAACGGATTTGTCTTCAAGATCCAGAACGGATCGACACGATCCACAACGGGCGGGTTTATATGCTAGACATTTAGGTTAGGTTACGTCAAGAAATGATCACTAACTAGGGGTTGAGTTTGTGTCGGATTGAGTTTGTGTCGGATTGAGTTTGTGTGTGAGGTACTAGACAATAAAAGCATTATAACTTATTGCTATGTGTATCTTCTGGTCCCAAATTATTTCATTATTTTGCTTCTTCTTTACCCTCTTATGTAATCTGTCCATAATGTTTAGTTGGTTTAGGATATCAAGGCCGAATTGGGGGTATGCAGCTTTGGATCTTGTTTGTGGTCAGACAAAGCTGCACGTCTACTTAATTGCTTATATAAATATTTTCTCCCGTCATAACATCTTTTTCATCGGATTTAAATAATGATAATTGTAAAAAATACGCGTAAAATGTGAAATCACACACGCACACACAAACATACATACCGCCTTCGGGTCGTTGTTGATAACAACAGAACATTAGTTTTGTTAGAGGTCATTTCCTGGACAGAGTAGTGTGTAGACTCGTAATAGAATTGCTCAACAATCGCAAATTCGGTGCAATAGACAGATATGAAACGTTTATGGCCTCAAGTGACAGCTGCTACACGAGAAGCTTATGAACATACACAGGTGTGTCCCGTGCAGCTCGCTGCCACCGCAGAACCGACCCTCTCCACGCTATGACTCCACAAGGACGGAAGACGTATTAGAGAGGGCCACCTCCCCAGAATGCATGACACAACACATGACTGATATCTGGTACCATCATTGACTGCTGGGTGGACAGGGGCTGTTGTCAGGGGATTATAGAATTAGCCCAAAGACGTTCTGCTCCGCCGGGTTTCGAACCACGGACCTCCCGCTTGTGAGGCGGGTGTGCTACCACTACACCACGGAGTCCAACAATGCATCCAATTGAGTGCGAGCGTACGATAAGAAACAGTGTTATAGAAATGTGATGAAAGTTTAGACCAATGGTCCAGGACCGATCTCAGGCATAGGCAAACTAGGCGGTTGTCTAGGACCTCCTATTGGTGGGGGTCTCGTACAAGAACCACACAGGAATATATATCTTCATATAATATTGACAATTCTGATTACTCGAAACAACGAGTTTTTCCAAGTGGAATTTAATAGTAAACTATTAATGAGAACGACAATTATGCAGGAATATCTTAACTGTCTGTTAATGAAACTCATTGAGTGAGGTATCGTCGAATTTGTGGATTAATATATTCAAGACTTTGCTACCATCAAACAAAGAGCAGTTAATTTTTGTACAGAGGTATGGCATCTCAATGCATATGGCCATTACTTTCGGTTATTAGCCAGTGTATATATATTTTCAAAAAACTCTAAATAGATTCCACCATTTTATCTTTGGGTGTTTATTCGTAACTTGGGACCAATTCTCCACTGATGAGGAATGGAGGAACTAAAGGTCTGAAGGTCGGACAGAAAGACAAATGTGTATTTTAGCAATCCGAATCCGCAATCGTGCGTGTGAAGTTGTCAATCGAACATTCCCGACTAGTGCCGTTGAACTTGTTAGAACTACGACTTTTATCGACGCTCAAGTTTGTTTATAGATGTCGCTGTAGGCAAATATACAGGAACATACATTTGATATAGGCCAGTGGCTTCCAACCTTTTTTTCATGATCGACTACCACTTAGAGGTCTCGTACACTCGCCCCTGTATCACCTGATTTCAAAGAAATCCAGTTCGATCAGGTATCATCTTGTGATCTTGACATCAAGTTGCAAATCTTGCAAGTTGTGTTAGACATCAAACAGTATAGTAATAATTAACAAATTAGTATAGTAATAAGTAGTATAGTAACAGTATAGTAATAATTAACAAATAGTGAAGTAATAATTAACAAAATTGTTGATCACCACAAAAGTGTTGGAGCACAACCTTGAAGGCCCTACCATAGGTTGGAAACCACTGATTTAGGGCATATATTTAGACATAGGCGCGAAAAAAACACAACAGACAGAAACAAGGTGGCAAGTAGATAATTGTCACAAACAGAAACATGTTTTGTAGAATGGTAGCAGCTAGAGGACCGTTTTCGAATTCTATAATCCAACAGCCCCTGTCCACCCAGCAGTAAATGATGGTACCAGATATCAGTCATGTGTTGTGTCATGTATTCTGGGGAGGTGGCCCTCTCTAATACGTCTTAAGTCCATGTGGCGTCATAGCGTGGAGAAGGTCGGTTCTGCGGTGACAGCGAGCTGCACGGGGCACACCTGTGTGTGTTCATAAGCTTCAGCTTCTTCCCGTGTAGCAGCTGTCACTTAGGCCTTTAACTTTTTACCATTGATTAACTGATCGGCCTTTGAAACAGGTTCTGTCTTCGAAGTCTCCAAAGAATATTATTTGAGACGATTTTAAATTACTTCTTAAAAGACGTCTTCCTTCATCACTATGGCGGGGTTTTCAACATATCGCGATAAGGAAGGTGTTTTTTGAATCAATACCATATATTGGCTGCATTTGTTTGATTAAACATTGATTCTCTAATGAAGCAGAAACAGTTGAATTCGTAATGCAAGCATGAGTTGAAATTGTTGTTGGTCTGGGGCACCTGAATCATTTGGGAGAACTAACCAGTAGAACAGGCATTGAGCATGAATATTTTCACAATATTTGCTCAATTGTACATATATACATATATATATGTGTGTGATAAATATATGCACTCAAAATGCTATATTACAGTGCATTTATATAATCTATATAAATATGCTTCTTTATTTATTTATATAACTGTCTTTAAAACTCAACCTTAATCTCAAATTGAACTAGTTTCCGACTGGAACAAAAAGCGTTTTTCTTTCGAGACGGTAATTCCAAGATTAAATTATGCTTTCACGCGATTAGAAATTTTATTCTAAATCTCTGCAATGTTCATTCCATTTCAGCACACACACACACACACACACGCACACACACACGACGGAAACTACAAAGCTGTTTTGCGTAGAACAAGTGGCCCATTGGCAGATGACGGCAGCCCATTGACAGATTACATAATTATCAACCAGCAGCTTTTCAAATTAATTCCCAGCCGACGAGCGTCGCAGGAAAAACGAAAATTGCTACAAATCCTGATGGCATATATGCCCCTGTATGTGTGTGTGTGTGTGTGTGTGTGTGTCTGTATGTGTGTGTGTGTGTGTGTGTGTGTGTGTGTGTGTAGTGGGTGACAGTTGCCAACACTGTGAGTGATGTGTCTGCCTGCGCGTGTGTCACACACACACACACACACACATACACACACACACACACACACAGACATACATGCATACATGTGTGCTTGTTTATGCTAAATAGACAGCAAATTATTGCACTGCACCTCACAAACTCCACGTGTACAACCACAAACTTGAATGCACACACACACACACTCACACATACATACACTCACATACATACACCTACACACACATGCACATGCAGACAAACATACAGACAGGATGTGAACCAGTTGTTATCACACAGCCATATTGCCTTCAGCAACAATCACATATATATGCATATTTATACGTGTATATGAATGTGTTATATTTTGCGGTCATGTATGTAATTTTGTATGAAAATGTGTAGTTACATGTCTACACACACACACGCACAAACGCACAAACACAAACACACACGCACACACACTTGTATAATTTCTATCTGTATATATCTATATATATAAAAGAGATCCTCTGTGTGTGTGTCTGTGTGTGTGTGTGTTCGACCCTCCTTGGTCCATTTTCTATCAGCTATTATTCGGCCACCACTCAGCCTACCCGCTAACAATTTATACCATCACGTTGGAAATTTTCTTGTCTACACTTTAGATTAAATTTTAAATTTCAAAAATGAAATAAAAAAAAGTTACAGCGGTGAAAAGACAAAATGAACCCTGAAAAATGCGAAAATTGTGGTCAATGCTCTGCCATCTACTCCTCATAAACCAGAAATGGTACAGCCAAACAGATTATACCACTGTGTAGAGAATTTTCTGTTCTACAAGATAGGTTATAATTCATATCCAAAAATAGAACATAAAAGATGTAAACATGACAAAATTTCAATCTATATTCAAAATTATATTTATACTCCACGCGTCCGATTTTCTATACTTTTTTCTCTATGTATCAAAAACTAATTATCACACAACTAAATAAATAATACCATCATGCTGGGAATTTTGTTTGCTACAACACGGTATAATTTTTAATTTTCCAAAGTGTATTAAAAAAAAGTTACGGCGGTGTGAAGTCAAAATGACAAAGTCAAAAATGCAAAATTAGCACTGGAAACCGTGAATGTTTTGGTAAATATTCCCCTATCTATTCCTCATAAACCAGCAATGGTACAGCTATAAAAATTATACTATTGTGTAGATAATTTTGTGTTCTACAAGAAAAGTTATAATTTATACCCACAAATGATACAAAAAATGTGTAAAATTGGCAAAATTGTCAAATACATCCAAAATTACACTTGATCACCGGGCGCCTAAATTAATTCATTTTTCTACCTATTTCTCAGGAACTATTTGTCACACATTAAAATAAATTATATCATCGTGCTGGAAATTGTATTTTTTTAAATGCGGTATAATTCTTAATTTTCCAAAGTGTATCTGAAGGAAGTGACGGCGGTGTAAAGTCAAAAGGACATATTGCCAATTTGACAGCTATTATGTGCACTTGCGATTACACAGGAATATACTACTGTGTAGAGAATTTTGTGTTCTACAAGAAAAGGTGTAATTTATACCCACAAATGATACAAAAAACGTGTAAAATTGGCAAAATTCTCAAATACGTCCAAAATTACACTTGAACACCGGGTGACTACAATTTATTCATTTTTATACCCATTTCTCAGGAAATATTTGTCATACATTAAAATTAATTATACCATCGTGCTAGAAATTTTGTTTCTTACAGTACGGTATAATTATTAATTTTCCAAAGTGTATCTGAAGGAAGTTACGCCGGTGTAAAGTCAAAAGGACATATTGCCAATTTGACAGCTATTATGCGCACTTGCGATTACACAGGAATATACTACTGTGTAGAGAATTTTGTGTTCTACAAGAAAAGCTATAATTTATACCCACAAATGATACAAAAAACGTGTAAAATTGGCAAAATTCTCAAATACATCCAAAATTACACTTGAACACCGGGCGACTAAAATTAATTCATTTTTCTACTATTTCTCAGTAACTATTTGTTACACATAAAAATAAATCATACCATCGTTCTAGAAACCTTTTCTTCTACAATACGGTATAATTTGTAATTTTCCAAAGGGTATCTGAAGGAAGTTACGGCGGTGTAAAGTCAAAAGGACATATTGCCAATTTGACAGCTATTATGCGCACTTGCGATTACACAGGAATATACACCGATTAAATTTCACTGAAGCCCAATCACAATTAAGAATGCATCATATTATCTCCAAGCATGGATGGTGTGGTTTTATTGCGTACAGTTTAATTAATGCTACACTCTACTGAATATAAAGTCTTTATTGTCCTCAATATTTACACATTAATTTTTCCGCACGACGGGCGGGTAAAATGCTACTGGGAACAAAGTAAACTACTGAATTTTACTGTGTAATTTAATTGGTTCAATTTCAAGCTGCATAAGGATACCGGTTGTAATATCATGCAATGCCAACTATATGCATCTGCTGTTTTAGCGGATGCATTAATCTGGAATTATAGAGATGACAGAAAGTTACATTGTTTTGATAGTGTTACACTTCTGAATTACTACACACGAAGGACGGGTGTGAATTTGAGCAGTGTTGAGGGAAAAAACATCGTCAATAATTAAAACAAGAATTTACAAATTTGACTTTTTCTATTGGTCGTTTTTCATCAATTTTCTTTGTGTTTGTTTCGTGTTTGAGTTCTGAATTATTCCGCACGACGGGCAGCTTTAAATATGAGGCGGGTTGTGGAAAACATGTTTTCTAAATTGAAACATAAATCTCACATTTAGACTTTTATATTGGCTAAATCTTTTCTATGGGTTTGTTTTTATTTTTAAATTTGCACTAATTTTTTATGAATTGAATATTAATTATATTTTATGAACTGTTCCGCACGACGGGCGGGCTAAATTGTATCTATAAAGAGTGGGTTTAAATGATAGCGAGGTATATGATATTTTGCTAGCAGTAAATATTCCAGCGATAAAAGTAGAATAGCTCTTGAGCAAATGATGGTGGAGAATGATGTGAACCTTCAAATATATTTTGCGATCTGATGATATATGTATTAGGAATAATACGTAGCAGAATATAGATTGCATAATATAATATCGGCTGTAATATCAAGGGCTGTAATATCGGTGTAATCCAAAAAATAACAACTGTATGAATATGATGCATTAGTGGAACATTAGCATTAACCGGGAGTTATGAGATAATATTATGGAAAAAGTTCATATATATACTAAAAAATTGTATTGTTAATTTGTGTTTACATTTCGAAATTATCCCTGATGACAGGCTTAAGTATGAGGCGGGTTGACTGAATAATATGCCGTCAATTATTATAATAAGAACAGGCAAATTCAGAACAGGAATTTTCTATTGGTATAGATTTTACAATTCAGAGTTTTCTATTAGACTGGCTGTTTGCATTTAAATATGTATTACTTTTGTTTTATTAATTGTTCCGCACGACGGGTGGGTTCAAACATTCAATTTTACCGTGTGGAATGAATCCATATACAAAACTCACGGGCTTGACTTCAAGATCCAGACTCACTAATGTAAATGTGACTTAAATGGTGTATAAATATATCGCATTATGCAACAAATGTGAATTTAGCTGCCTTACAGTTTGGTTCCGATATTATATTGGCGGTTTGAGAGAAAAGTATTGGTGGGCCGCGTGTTTGGAACCCCTGGGGTAGATAATCTCAGTCTTCTGATTACAAATAATGATCGAATCAGTATATTTTGTTATCACAAACTAATGAGTTGAATCACCTCAGACTAGGCAGAGTGCGGTCAAGATTGAATGGTTGGGTTGGGTTGGGTAGGTTTGACTCAGGTTATATTGGGTTTTAATGATAGCGGAAAATATATAAATTTTAGCAATAAATATTATAGCGGTAAAAGTGAAATAGTACTTGAGCAAATAATGTTGGGGAATCATGTTTAGTAATAAATATAGTTTGGAAACATTCTGATGAAAAGATTTCATCATCTTTCATTGATTGTTTCGTGTTTGTGTTATGAATTATACCACACGACGGGCAGATATATATATCAAGCGGGTTGATATTTGTCATAATATAAACAAAAATATTCACATTTAGACTTTTCTATTGGTTAAGATATTTATAGGTTACATGTCTTGCTTTTCAATTTGCATTCATTATATTTTATGGATTTAATATGAATTTCATTGTATGAATTGTTCCGCACGACGGGCGGGTTTAAAAAAAGTGTTTCCATTTTTTAGTTCATTTTTTCAAATGGTTCATTTAGAAAAAGGTAATTTCTTTCTAAATATAAATGCTCCTCGAGCAGCAACTATAGATAATAGAACGTTCAATTTCCCCTGTAGAATTAATCCATACACAAAACCAATGGATTTGACTTCAAGATCCTGAACGGATCGTGTTCGAGTTCTGAATTATTCAGCACGACGGGCTGGTGTAAAAATGACCAAGGCGGACTGAGGGGAAATATTTTGTTGAAATAAAAATAATTAAACTTGAAATTTTTAATTGATTAATATTTTTATGAGTGTACCCTATTTCATTTTTAATTTTCCATATTTTTTATGAATTGAATGTGAATTTCATGTTATGAATTGCTCCGCACAACGGGCGGGTTTTAATGCTATATATATACATAAAGAAGAAATTATCTGTCTGTCTGTGTATGTATGCTTGAATATGAGGTGACATAATTGCGCTGGTTCATGGTTCGCTGGTTCAATGATCAGGGGCTTCAAACGCAAACGAAGCGATGGCTCATTTTTATGAAATAAAAATGTCCCGCGGGCAGCAATAAAACGTTCAATTTCACCGTGTAGAATGAATTCATATACAAAACTAATGGATTTGACTTCAAGAACCAGAACGTATGGTGTTCGAGTTCTGAATTATTCCTCACGTCGGGCGGGTTTAAATATGAGGCGGGTTGAGTGAAAATATTTTGTCAAAATAAAATTAAAAATAATGAAATTTAGACCTTTTAATTGATTAAGGTTTTCATGACTTTGCCTTATTTATTTTTAATTTGCAATATTTTTATGAATTGCTCCGCACAACGGGCGGGTTTTAATGCTAGTATATATATAATGTAAGCCCGTGTAGAATGTAACTCGACGGGTCTTTATGCTAATTTGATGCTTTGTTATCTATTGAAATTGTGTATTTGTTTATGCCAATGCATGGTTAAAATACAAAAAATACAAACACACACACACACACACACATCGTTCACAATGACCAATCCTACCAATCATGTCTTCCAATCATGTCTTCCAATCATGTCTTTCAATCATGTCTTCCAATCATGTCTTCCAATCATGTCTTCCAATCATGTCTTCCAATCATGTCTTCCAATCATGTCTACCAATCACCTGATGATTGGATTAGGTGATTTTGTCTACAAAAAACAGCTGAGTATTAATTATCGAACACATTGGCTAGAACAAACGCTGCCTAATAGTTATGATAATATTTGTAATAATTGACACAAAAGTGCAGGCGTACTTTTAGTATCGTTCACACATTGGATGACGCATACAGATTCGCCTCCAGAAACTATTTCCTCTTTATACATTCATCTACTGTTTTTATTTTTATTTTTATTTTTATTTATTTATTTTTTTTATATCGACTATTTATATCGAATATTTATAGTAAACGAACAATATCGTTTTTACAAACTTTGTTTACTTATTTGTTGTTATTTATTTTTATTTTTGTTGCTTGTCGTTATTTACTGAATCACGTATTTGTTTATTGTTCAATGTTGTTATGCATTGAGGAGTGTGGGCGGAGTGACATTATGGAGTATTATTTATTCATTATTTTCTTTTCGAATTATCTTTTTCACAACATATTTTGAGCGCTTCCAGGGTACACATGAGGTTGTCGCAGGGTGGTAATAGTGCACTTGCACTCTTCCCCCATGCTACTAAATTTGCCTGTAATTAATAATAATAATAATTATTGTATGTATCTGTATGAGCTCCAGTTTTGCTCTTCATTTGATAATATCTGGATGCGCCCATGGTGAAAGACTTGCCTATCACACGCCTCACTGGGGAGAAAATCGCGCTAATCTTGTATTTCATGCTGCCTGGCTATGAAATTGATTCGAGAAAGGCAGAGGATGTGATCAGTTTGAGAGCAGAATATGAGAGGATTGGAGGACGGAAATTATGACCATCGAGAGATAAAGTGATGGCAACAAAGGCTACAAGAAGAGGCTACACTCCCAACATGGCGCTGTCACACACACACACACACACACACACACACACACACACACACACACACACACACACACACACACATATACACATACACACACACACACACTTACACAGAGATTATGTCGTGACAGGACAGCGCAGAACAAAGATCTATTGGCATTGAAGGTGTCTGAGTGGTTGGTACATCGAGGCTTCCTCCCGTGAGTGGAATGTCAGGACACAGGTGATCCGTTTTGCAGTGTCAGATGTGTTTGGCCATCGGGCTTGACGCTGACTTCACAAGAGACACTGATAATGGGGACTATCAAGGCATGTTGATTTACAAATCGATTCTGAATGCATGATAATTGCACTGAGAATGTGGACTACCAATGTAAATGGGGTTTTGGTGATTTGAACAAAGGTAGGCTTGCTTAAGCCTTTTATGACGATCCATGGATGATAACGATTGCATATTTGATAGGAAGAGAGATGATATGTATGGAGAATACATGTTGCAAAACAGTTACTTAAACTTGAACAAATTGATTTAGCTTGGCTTGGAGAGTCTTGACTGGACAGCGAGTTTTGTTTTTAGCCGAAAATTTTCACTTTTAGAACATGCAGCAAGTTCGGAGGCGGTTATTTCTTCATCAACACAAATGAATTTATATTTATAATATATCATGTCAATTTTACATACACATCAACATTCAAAACCGAAGAAAATTCACGCAATATGACTTTATAAACTTATAAGTGTTTTTACGAATTTTCATGGAGTATTCGTTGACGACGCATCACGAGCTTTGGAATGACGGATATTCCAGTTGTTTTTCGGTGAATTTCTACAACCGTTTGTCACACAATTCGATTTCAAATTTGTTTACAAGACAAGCTTATCTGGCTAGCGTTGAATTGTCGAAGGAGTTCGCTCAGACTCAAAATGGTCAATATGGTCAACCCAGTATGTGCGTTGAGATCGGGCCCGATCGTCACTATCACCTCCACCACACAACGGGCAACTGTACAGAGCAGATCTCAGCAGGGACGTTCAGGACCACAGCCTAGGCCTGCTCAGGGCGGCATCCGCAGACAAGTCGTTCGCTCCAGACCTGCTGCTCAGCCAACAAGACGCAGTTGCAGACGCCGCCGTCCTACAAGACATCTGCAGGTCAACCCGAGATACGCCAACTACTGCTTCGTATGAGATGTCGGTGTGATGCATTGCTCAGCTGTCCGTGATGTCAAATTCGCTCGAATTCGCTCTCAAAGACCTCAAACCACAAACCGGTGAATTTTCTACAAAATCAAGCCAGCAAGACGGCAAGTAAACTGCAAGGCCAAGCTGAATTTTCTCAAAATTGCAAATGTTTCGTCATCGTTTTGTCATTTTTTTGTCCGTTCTCCTCATGACAATACAAATCCAATGTGAAATATGTGTGTTTACAATGATAGCGATACATCTGTATAAAACGTGTATCATTTCTTTTGCATGGGCGTAACCAGGTATTCTCATTCTGGGACCCAAGTTTGGAGCATAGCTGAATCCTTGTTGAACCTGCATAAATATTCACCTCTGCTCAGAATGAGTTTAATTGGGAGTTTAGGGGACTTACGAAGGGAGTTAGATAGGGGAGTTTAATAAAGAGGTGCAATAAGGAGTATAAGGTTTAATAAATATTATTTATGTGATTAATGAGGAGTATAAGGTTTAATAAGGAGGTTTAATAATTAAGATTTTAAGAGCTTGTCTGAGAGCCAAATGATGTAGGACCTCGCTAAGCTGAAAATTTATATGTTAACAAGAAAAATGAGGAAGAACTGAATAATAACAGACAGAAATTGCTAAAAATACATTTTTGTGTTGATTATACATGGATTTCAACATCGTCTGCATAATTCTGGACACATATACGGATATCTTCAGATCAAGTTTCTGCTACCCACCCTTTGGTCCAAGTTATATGATATGTACATAAGATATCTAATGATCTATCTATGAACCGCTTGAACCTCCCGTTGGTAAATGTCTACATCCGCTTCTGATTTATACATTCGCTTCTGACTGTTGTCTCGTGTCACAAACATAGGTGAAATGTTGATTTGCAATGTTGCACGAGTGCAATGCTGACGTCGATCAACAACATCTATTTAAAGTATTTACCCGAGCTCTCAGGCGGTCACCACTGCGCTGCACAGCGCTTCCACTGTCAAATATGCCAGCTGGAAAGATTCTGGAGAAATTCCTACATTGGCAACCGGTTACGAAATTGGAAGATCAGCGATTTACATCAGGTAGTTGTGCAGGTTTTTCGTTGCACGCGAAAAAATGCAAAAAAGTACGCCTGTGATATAATTGGACCCAATATACATATACTTGTATATACATATATATTTGTGTGTGAGTAGCACATACACACGAACACATACACAAACACAAACATATACACACTAACACACACGCACAAACAAACATACACTAACACACACGCACAAACATACGCATACACACACACACACACACACACACACACACACACACACACACACACACACACACACACACACACACACACACACACACACACACACACACACACACACACACACACACACACACACACACACACACACACACACACACACACACACACACACACACACACACACACACACACACACACAGAGACAGACAGACAGACAGACAGACAGACAGACATACAAACACCAAGGCGGTTCAAGTTGATTACTAGGTGCGGTCATGGATGCAGTTATGGACAGGCTTGTTCAGCTGTACATAATGCCGGCATAACAGCCATCGCTCATCAGTGAGAATTTCTCGACCAGATGACCATATGCTGTGTTGATGATTGGGGCATGGGCGGTGTCAGAATTCATAGACAATGGGGCTAGCTGTGCGCGTTGCATGACAATGTTAGAGGTTATATGCAAGATTGCTCAAACATTCCGTCGTGCATAGCTTGTGCACGGGCATAGGCGGATGTAGGAATATTAATCATGGGAGTCACAAGTAGTTGTCCAGGTAGGTAGCTATATAGGCGCATTTAGGTCGTGTATTATCTTGGAGAAATGGGTTATTTTGAGTTTCCTGCTTTATATCCGCCCTTGTCGTACGCTCCGTGAATTGATTGCATCTGGCGACGCCCCTGCTGTGCGTGAAGAAATCAAGCCAATCGTTGTCATGACAACCCGCTCAGGCCAATTATCTTGAATATCCGTGTGCATGTGTGTGTGTGACGTCATCAACTTCCTAGCAATCTGGTTTGTCACGTGACCTTTGTTAGCGGGTGGAGTTGGTGCATAAGCAGAAATTCGTTCACACAAATTTCTGCTTCGTCCACACAAATTTCTGCTTCGTCCACACAAATTTCTGCTTCGTCCACACAAATTTTTGCTTCGTTAATAAATTTCTGCTTCGTCCACACCAATTTCTGCTTCGTCCACACCAATTTCTGCTTCGTCCACACAAATTTCTGCTTCGTTAATAAATTTCTGCTTCGTCCACACCAATTTCTCCTTCGTCCACACAAATTTCTGCTTCGTTAATAAATTTCTGCTTCGTCCACACAAATTTCTGCTTCGTCCACACAAATTTCTGCTTCGTCCACACAAATTTCTGCTTCGTTCATAAATTTCTGCCTCGTTCACACACATTTCTGCTGCGTTCACACACATTTCTGCTTCGTCCACACAAATTTCTGCTTGAGCAGTGTATCGTTCCACTTGTAAACGGGGAAAGTTATTATAAATCCGCTGACAAAAAAACAGCACAATCCATGACATATGCCAACTCTTTTGAATTATCGCTTTTTCCTTCTAGTTCAGGGGTTCTTAATTCTTTTATTGGTTCCATAACCCCGAAGGATTGTCGAATATGGTCCCATACCCCCTTTACTTGACTCTTTAAATAATTATCACCAATCCTATTATTTGTCAGTATGTCTTCCAGATCCACGAGTATTTCAATCGCTTGAATTCACTGTACTTTAGACACACATTACACATGTTCATTGATAATTTCACTATACATAAATCGTTGATAATTTATACCACCAATACCCAGAAATAAATTCCCATACCACGGTCTTTTGGTACCCATACCTCCAAGGGGCACGAATACCCTTTTTCAACGATTTAACGATTTGAACGATTTAACGATTGAAACGAAAATGTGTAGAATAAATATTATTATTATTATTGGTATGAATTATTGGAATTATTATTGCATCATTAGTCTCTGCGTTGCTAGACATACGATGTTCATTGTTTTGGGCAGAAGCGGATCTAGCAATCACCAGCGGTGAGGTTAAGTAGGTTAATTCCAATATATGCAATATTTTATCATAATGAGGGCGATATATTTCATAACGGTTATATTAAGGGTTATATTTAAGGGTTATATTAAGGGTTAAAGGTTATATTTTCCTTTCTTATGGAACAATCAGAAAACACTTCTCACTTAAAAAAAACTACTATATACCATTACTATTACATTATACATTATATACATATACATATACATTATATACATATACATATACATTATATACATAGACATTATATACATATACATTATACCATTACTATTATATATTTTATATTTTTACTTTCATGTTTTATTCACTAAATAGTGTTGACACGGACATAATCTAATCATAACTTCCTTGAAAGCCATTTCATCTTGACATTCTCTCTCTTGTACTCTTTCCTTTTCACTTCATCCCATTTCTCTGTCCATTCGGTTCATTGTTTGTTCGGTGCCTGTCCAGTGTGTGTGTATGTGTGTGTGTATGTGTGTGTGTATGTGTGTGTGTGTGTGTGTGTGTGTGTGTGTTTGTATTGGACACTTTTTTCCCACATCAACTTGACACTGTCTACGTTCTGTCATAACAGTCACATACTGTCATAACAGTGTGTGACACTCTCTAATTCCCTCTCTCTCTCTCACACAAACACACACACCCACACACACACACACACACACACACACACACACACACACACACACACTCATCGCTTACTGTCATGCGTTCAGGGCGTTAATGTGTGTGTGTGTGTCTGTCTGCATGTGTATGTTTTTGTGTGTGGTTTTTGTTCAACGTCTCGTATTGTTTGCTCCAATATCCTTTCCCCAACTCTGTGAGGCAAACTCAATGACTGATGCATTCACCATGTACATGTATGTGTGTGTGTGTGCGTGTGTGTGTGTGTGTGTGATTTATGATGGTCTGCTCTGGAATTTGCGTCGCGCATACAAACACAATAGGTCATACGAGAGCATGTGTGTGTATGTATATATGCATGTATGTATGTATGTGTGTGTGTGTGTCTCTGTGTGTGTGTCTGTGTGTGTGTGTGTGTGTGTGTGTGTCTGTGTGTGTGTGTGTGTGTGTGTGTGTGATTGCTTTGTCGGCGAAGGCATTTATTGAAGTTTGCAATTATTTCAAACCGGAGCACACACACACATACACTCACACACACACACACATACACACACTCATGTATATACACACACACACATACACATACACACACTCATGTATATACACACACACATACACACACACACATACACACATACACACACACACACACATACACACATTAACGCCCTGAATGCATGCCAGCCAGCAAAATGTGCCCGAGTCCCTCACTCAGCGCCACCTCGACACGAACGCGTCAGAGCACCGCCTGAACAGTCTGCTCCAGAGAGCCAACCAGGTCGACCGAGCTCGCCTTCTGGCTGCGGCCGCACCCCATAGCGGCGCCTGGTTGTCCGCCCTTCCGATCTCCAGCCTCGGCCTGCTGCTGCCCGACGAAGCCGTTCGCGTCGGCGTGGCACTGCGCCTGGGAGCCGCCATCCAGCAGCCGCACAGGTGCCGTTGCGGCTCAATGAACGACCGATGGGGCCACCACAGTCTGTCGTGCTGCCACAACGTCGGCCGACTGCCGCGTCATACTGCCCTGAACGACATCGTTCATCGCAGTTTGGCGTCGGCAGGAGTCGCGGCAGTGCTGGAACCTCGCGGTCTGAACCGAGGCGACGGTCGCCGGCCGGACGGGATCACCATCTTTCCCTTCCGGCGCGGCAAATTGCTCGTCTGGGACGTGACGTGCACCAACACCTTCAGCAGTGAACACCTGTTGGAGTGTGCAGCCGCTCCCGGGGCAGCGGCTCGGGCAGCCGAGGAGACGAAGAAACGACGCTACTCGGACCTGAGCCAGCGGTATGACTTCGCGCCGCTGGCCATCGAAACAACCGGCGTGCTGGGGTCCGCATTCGACGACCTCATCCAGATCATCGGTCGTCGAATAACAGAGCGTTCTGGAGAGCCGCGCGAGACGGCCTGGCTCAGAGAGCGGGTCAGTCTGGCGGTCGTGCGCGGCAACGCGGCAGCTATCACCGGGTCGCAGAACTGATGTGTTTGTGTTGTAATGATGGTGTGATGATGGTGTAATAATGGCTGTGGCCACTACGGAACTGTACAGTAGCAGCCAGAAGTTAGCACGCGCGAGTGTTGATATTACACACACACACACACACACACACACACACACACATCACATTACATTTACATTAGGTATATATTTATATAGCGCCCTACACCTAGAGGGTCTCTAGGGCGCTGCACACGCACACACACACACACACACAAACGCACACACACAGACACACTTACATACACACACTCATTTATATACACACATACACACACATACACAAAATTCACAATTTAATTTTTTTTTATAATTAATAAATTTGATAATTGATAATTTGATAAATAAAGAAGTGACACTGAGAGTGATAAATCATAAATTATATTAAATAACAACTAATAATGAAAAATTAACGAAGAAAATACGAAAAAAAAATTGACAAAAAAATGTAAGAAGAAATTATCCTGTTATTTTTGCTACATTTTTATCTACGAAACAACTATTAGTGACAAATGACTGGAATGATACATACATATATGTGTCTGCGGAAATTGAATATGTGTATGTGTGCGCGTGTGTGCCTACATGTTTTGCAAGAACACATTGTTCTATGTAATGTTATTCATGAATGTGTGTGTGTGTGTGTGTGTGTGTGTGTGTGTGTGTGTGTGTTTGTGTGTGTGTGTGTGTGTGTGTGTGTGTGTGTGTGTGTGTATGTGTGCTGTTTCTTGTCACTTTGCTGGATACGCTTTTGTGGGCTGATATTTTTACATATGTGTGTATCTCTCTGTGTGTATGTGTGTATGTCTGTGTGTGTATGTGTGTGTGTGTGTGTGTGTGTGTGTATGTTTGGCAAGTTGTGTATGGGCTTCTCTGTGCTGTTTTGCTGTAGTGTGCAATGTTTAATTCAGTGGGCGAATATTTATGAACGTCTTGATTAATCAACCGTTGTCGCTGCTGTTTCTGCTTCCACTGCTTTTGCTGCTCTGTGTCTTCGAAGCAGAAAATCGCACACACACACACAAACACACACACACACACAAACACACACACACACACATACACACACACCAGTGGAAATCGATTCGCCCACTCATAACTGTGTTTGGGCGGGAATATGCAATTATATCGTTTTTCAGCTTGAAATCATTATCTCAATCATAATCGTGTTTATCTATATTTACTAGCGTTCGCATGTGGAAAATTGACAAATCTAAGCCGAACACATGTTTTGTGCGTGTTTGTGTGTGCGTGTGTGTGCATTCGTGCGTGTGTGTGTGTGTGTGTGTGTGGTATGTGAATTCAAAGCGCCTGTAGTCAATCTTCTGCAAGTTCTGCTAATATATTTCATTTGTCTTTGTGTGACCGTCGATTTGTCGTCCTTTGCATGATGGAGCTTATAAAGGGCTTGCGCTTTTCCTATGCTACCTTCTATATTTTATGCAACATTAATAAATATACTATTAATAATGATAATAATTTTGTGTTTTTGCTTCCGTGTGTTTTCTGTTGAATACTAAGATTCCTGATAATATTATGCATGCGACTGACATTTTATGAAATTCTTGTACTATCAAAACTGCTCTGCTGCCGCTGGTGCTATTTTTGTGAGCACTTGAGCATTTCTGCTCGGCTGTATCTCGACCAATCACAAAGCCAATATGCCAGTGCAGTGGCGGCGCCAGAATATTCCTCTTGGGGGGCTAAGAAAAATATTCGGGTACTGGGCGGAACATGAGGAACTACACTCGACATATTCATGGTAAGGATTTTTGGAGACTTGACTTCAGCCCCCTCAAGCCTTCTTCTTGGCGCCGCCGCTGTGTCGGTGTGTGCACATACTGCAGGGCTAGCTAATTTCCCCAGAGTTGTTCAATTTCAGCCGTTTCATTTGATGCCTCATTACTTTTACAATGTTCAAAGTGCAGTGTGTGTAACACGACCCAGACACACACACACACACACACACGCTCGTAATCAATGAATATATAAACCTCATTCGTAATCTCGTAACTATTGTTCAATCCAAGATATTTAGTATATCTTTCTAGTTTACCTATTAGTAAAATTATTTTTGGTTTTTATGTTATTTTCAGATATATATTACCTATCAAAGTGTACTTGCTATGCTCATAACATAATGTATATTAATATGTGTACATCATTAAGGAAGTATAATTTTAAATATATGCAACTCTGGCTTAATTTAACGATTAATATATTTCTATAAAGACAATATAACTTGACGACTTTGAAATTATATGCCTTTTTGCTTGCGAGTATGTATGAGTATGTCTGTGTGTGCATGAGTATGTATGTTTGTGTGTGTGTGTGTATGTTTGTCGGCTATAAAACACATTTTGATTACAAATATTCCCATGAAAATTTGTGTGTGCAAAAATGAGCATATTGTATCATTGTTGAAACACTCGTGTGAAATATCACTGGCATACTGTACTCTTATTGCAGAAACAACATGAAAATTGACATTTTCCTCACAGCTGTGCGTGCGTGTGTGTGTGTGTGTGTGTGGCGTATCGTTTTGCCACGTGTGTATGTATGTGTGTGTGTGTGTGTGTGTGTGTGTGTGTGTGTGTGTGTGTGTGTGTGTGTGTGTGTGTGTGTGTGTGTGTGTGTGTGTGTGTGTGTGTGTGTCTACGGCGCTTGTCTGCGTAGGCGTGAGGTGTATAGTCAGATATTTTGCCTGACATACACACACACACACACACACACACACACACACACACCATTGACACACACGACACAACCGACATATCGAGGGTAGTTTGGGCTGAGGTCGGTCAGTCAGTTGTGGACCGTCGTCGAGGTCGGACGTGTTCGCTGTGAGCTCGTGCAATTTGTGTCTAAGATATCGGCCAAATTTCGCTATTTCTATCGCGCGGCTTGCGTTGATTGATTGCGTTCGTGTGTGTGTGTGTGTGTGTGTGTGTGGGTGTGTGTGTGGGTGGGTGTGTGTATCACTCGATTTGCGCAAGTTGAAAGATTTCCGATGGGCAA
>OU696572.1:10066375-10108875 GCA_916048095.2 Sacculina carcini
ACACACACACACACACACACACAATACTTATCACACACACACAGACACACACACACACACACACGCAAACACATCACACGAGAGTTAATTATGTTCTTAGCAGCGTCTATGTTGCCTAGCTAGTTGAGTTAGCGGATGAGCAAAAGTTGTGTGTGTGTGGTGTGTGTGTGTGTGTGTGTGTGTGTGTGTGTGTGTGTGTGTGTGTGTGTGTGTGTGTGTGTGTGTGTGCATCTCAGTTGAGATTAGCTCGCGTTTCGCTTCCGGTCCGATCTCATCTTGTCTAATGAGAAAATGCTGGATTATTTTGGCTAATACTTATTACACGCTATTGTGTATATGCAGAAAACATACATACACACATACACAAGAATTTTTAGTGCTGCTAAATTTAGATATTTTACAAAATACTTTTAAAGTTTTACAGTTTGTTTTAATTACTTTTACAATTTTATTTTATTTATGTGAATGATTCGGCACCGACTGAATACTGAATCGTTTCTGCTTGCGAAGCAGAAAATTCTATTTTTCAAGCAGAACATACGTAGAATGAGTTCAACATATAATATGATACATACAGAATTAGCTCATACGCAATATAATTCGTATGCGGCATTAAACAGGGGTCTCAAACACGCCAATTTAATCATGAATCCATACAACATAAGTCATAGATAAATTCACATGTATTACATAATACGATACTATAATATCATGTTATAAATTTGATACTATATGTGGGATATATAAATGTAATTACCCATATAGATATGCAAAGGTATACAGATGTAGGTATGACGTAGGACGCTTACACAAAACAGACACACAATAACACAAACACTAACATACTCAAACATACGAGACACAGACACACACACACATATACACACACACACACACACATATATACACACACTAACATACACAAACATACGAGACACACACATACACACACTAACATACACACACATGCATACACAAACATACTACACACATACAGACACACATAGACATTAGCTCGCTCACATCCAAACGTCACTTCCTATCATAACTGCCCAAACTACTAAACGCCACGCAAAACACACACACACACACAAACACACACAAAGACACACACACACATAAACACAAACACACACACACACACAAAGACACACACACACACAAACACACACAAACACAAAGACACACACACACACACAAACACAAAGACACACACACACACACACACACACACACACACACACACACACACACACACACACACACACACATCTAGAATTGTCACAATATCGAATTGCGTAGTTAACTTTGGCCATTTGCAACTTAAATAGCCTATTCTGTGTGTGTGTTTGTGTGTGTGTGTGTGTGTGTTTATGAGTGTGGCTGGGTGTGTGTTAATTATGTGTGATTTGAGTGTGTTGACACACACACACACACACACACACACACACAGAACACGCTTGCGACGTAGCGAATGAATGAATGAACAATATAAATGTGCAATTCATATTCAAACATTTCACATTCAAACATTCTCAATCGACATACTCGAAAACATCACATACTTACAATTCATAGCAATTCAAAAAGCAATTCGACACAATATTTTTGTTTTTTTCTTTAGGTGGGAATAATAGGTTGTTATATGAAAATAATTTTCGAAGTTTCAAAGTACTGTGACTAATGCAGAAATCGCGAAACAATATAATAGTGGATTCCACGGTGGGGTATATTTATGTACAATGTACTTCGGATATATAAAATAACCCCGGTTATAAAAGGTATTTCTTCTGGCTCGTCTTATATACTTTACCTGTAATATTCCCCTGATATAATATACTTTTTATCCATTCCCAACAACTCTATTTTATCAGGGATATATTGTGTAATTATTGCAGGAAATAATTGATGCGATGTTAGTTTTGCTAGCAAAATATTTCGCTGATTTTGTTTTCTTGTTTTTGCTTGTACATTTGTTTAATGTGTTTTTTTATGAAAATGTTATCAATCAGAAGAGGAATAATGCGCTTGTATTAGATCAGCGATAGGTAAACTGTGGGAAATTCCCCACTGGTGGGAAATGTAGGCGTTGCCAAGTGGGAAATTAAAAGTCGGACAGAACAGAACAAATTTGTGTGTGTTTTTATCAATCCTAATTGGTTTATTTTCGTTGCTAGTGACCTCCTAAGATTTAATTTGGTTGAACAGCTGAATTTATTGGACTTCTCATCACTGTTGTGTGGAAAATGAAGTGATGGTTCATTAAGAAGTGTGGAATCAGTGAGAAAAAAAGATTTTGCTAACCACCAAATTAGAGCCATAATGTTATCAGGGCGCATTTTTTTTAATATTTTACTCTAAGCGCCTGCGAAATATTTAATTACACAATCTGTATATAATTAATTGCCCAATTTTAATATGTGTTGCATATCTGTTGCGATTCAATATTCATTGGTATCTTTGCATGTACGCATTCAAATCCTACCGCTGTATGTTGAATAAACCCGAAGCCAACAAATCCACATTTGCACTTAGATAAGTTTGCTACGAAATGGAAAGTTGGTTGTATTGTAGTTTCTGTGAGCTTTAGGCCGTCTGGCTTCCGTTAGCTGGAAATAATTCTCTGCCCACGATCTCTTTCTCTCTCTCTCTCTTTCGGCAGTGAATGGGCATGGATATTGGCGCTGACGTTGACAGATCTTGGCCGATCTCAAGCCGGGCCATGTCTCTTGGCTCAATGCAGTCGTAGATATTGCAATAATTTGCAATCAAAATGCAGCCAGCGAACACACACACACACACACACACACACACACACACACACACAACACTCGCATTGCCAACCCATCTTGACAAACTATACGGCAAAAGCGAACAATTCAGCAACCGTTTTCGCATACACACACACGCACACACACACACACACACACACACACACACACACACACACACACACACACACACACACACACACACACACACACACAGATGGATGGAATAGTTTAGCAAGCGAGAGATAAAAGGCAGTATGGTCGAACGTGGACGCAGCGATCTTGAATGGACGATCTGAAAAAATCAACAAATTGAAACTGACGGGAATAGAATAGGAAAAGACAGAGCAAGACACACACACAGAGAGAGAGAGAGAGAGCGGGAGAGAGCAGAAACGAGAAGAAATGAAAAATGTTGAATAAAAAACAGTATGTTTCAGTCGCACTCAAACAGACAGACATACAAACACAAAAACACACACACATACATTTTCAATTTAAATTCATTATATTGAAACATTTTCAAAATTTAATTCACAAATGATATCTTGAATGCTCTTGACATACTTGAGTTTATATACACGCATATAAATATGGAAAACACAAACACACACACACACACACATGCACATATACACACACACACACACACACACACACACACACACACACAGAGAGACACACATGATTGGTCATCCATATGTCAAAGTCACTATAAAATTATTCATTACGCTTGGACTAAATGGCTGATTAAAATCGTCTTGCATATATGTTGTTGTTATAAAATGTAGTTTTGGTGACGAGGGAAATGTTCGCCAGAGGGCGCTAGTAGCGACGTCTTTATCGTCCAAGCACAACATCAGTGCATTTGTGTGCATTTTGCCTATTGGAACCCAGCTGTACGCCATAACAGACACATAAGTTTGCACACACACATACACACACACATACACACACACACACATACACACACAGACACAGACACACACACACGTGTGTGCATTGGGGCGCATACGGATTGCCTGTAATAGTGTTCTGGACATCTTGTAAGTCTTGTTTTGTCTGTGTCATTGGGGAAGAATTGGTGAAGAACTGATGAGATGATATACCGTAGGCTCAGGTCATTTAGCCCATGTCAGTTTTCAGGCCTGAAATACTAGGTTTTTCTTTTAAAGTAGTACGCTTCAATAAGTCCAGCTAAAAATTGGAACTTTTCTCCGGTAGTATTTTTCTGTTTATCTGTTTGTTCCAAATATACAACATGTTGAAAAAATATGTCCTTTCCTATCATTTACGTGTTAGTTTATGTTTTTCATCAAACAATTGCTCATATTTGTACTTTATTAACATTGATATAATTCATACTATAATGTAACTTGTTCTTTTTGATAAACAACACTTTGGTAGACTGAATTTTGTTCACCCTGAAATAGCTCTGACCATCAAGCCCACCATGGAAAATATGCAGTATAATTGGATGACAATTAGTGAATTAAATGCAATAATGCATATGCAATGATTGGCCATTAATCTCTGTTGATTACAATCAATATTCAGCGCTCACACAACCTCAACACAAATAACACCAAAATAACACCACAATAACACCACAATAAAACCATAATAACACCATAATAACACCACCGCTTCACACACTGGCCTAAATTTCAATTAAATGTATTGAGCCTATATATATATATATATATATATATATATATATATATATATATATATATATATATATATATATATATACATTCAACACACAGACTTCGTACATTGATTGCCCCTTCGCTTCGCTTCGATTACATTGCTTAATCTAATTCCCTTATCTCTAAAATTCATAATTTAAGATCTTAGTTTTTTGGTAATCCTTTCGCTTACATTGCTTGTTATGTACGCCTTTTTGCACAATTCAACGACACACACACACACACACACACACACACACAAGCAAACACACACACATATATGCATACATGATTATTCGCACAAACACAATATACTCAATTACACCTGACAAACACACAACCTGACAGCAATACGTATATACATACACACAAGTTGATAGATTTGTGTCGAGGCTTGGGGGGATGACAGCCATCATGCATTAGTGTTCAAAGTTGACTCAGTCGGTCAATTGCATGAGACCCTCAACCATTTTATGTCTAGTCAATTACAACACACACATACCTCAATGAAAAGTATACTGCGTAAATTATTAAATTATTGTACACGTAATTAAAATTTGTAAAATTTTTCGTGTATTGTTATTTTTTTGCTATGCTGATTTTGATGAAAATATACCCACTGTGAACTGAACTCAGCAGAATTATCGAGGGGTATAATTGCATATTCATACCCCCAGCCAATATGTCGGGGGGTATATATACCCCTATACCCCACGGGATCTACGCTCACACGCATACACGTTGGGTTGCCATTGGGCACTATGCACTCAACATACACACACACTCAACATACACACACACACACACACACACACACACACACACACACACACACACACACACACACACACACATACGAACACATACGAACACATAGTCAACCTATGTGTGTTTGCATGTGTGTATGTGTGTGTATGCATGTGTGTGTGCTTGTGTATGTATATATGTCTCTGTATGTGTGTGCTTTAAGTATGTATGTGTGTTTATGTGTGTATGTATGTGTGTTCTTCAAGTATGTATGTGTGTGTATGTGTGTATGTATGGGTGTGTATGTGTATGTGTGTGTGTCTGTATGTGACATGTCTGACGACTTGTCATTGTATCCAAAAAGCCGTTTTAGAATACCAGTGTGTACATGTGTGTGTATGGGTGTGTATTTATGTATGTATGTGTATGTGAGTGTCGAATTGAGTTTGCATGATATGTTGAGTGTTTGTGCAGCAGTTGCAAACACTTGCGTGAGACGAGTAGCGTGAGACGTTTTTGAATGCCAGCGAAAATCGGAATTGTACGATAATTTAAACTCGAATATCTTGTCGGGATAGATGAGTGTACATATAGGTTTGCTGAAACGTTTTCCAAGCTTGGTTTTTGTTCAATGAAATTCGTTTCGTTATTTGGCTTATATGTCACTGAAGGTTTTTCCTGAACATCTTTCAGACTGTTGTCGAATCTGAAAGGAATTTATCTATTATTATTGTTATCGGATGATGGTTTATTATTTATTGTTATTTATTTATTATTTTCTTTCCAACTTTCTTTCTAGACTTTTTTCTTTTCGAACTCTCTTTCTCTCTGAATCTTTTGGGCGCTTCCGGTACATGGGGCCACCTTAGGGTGGTAATAGTGCTTGCACTCTTCCCATGCTACTGGATTTGCCTGTAATTAATAATAATAATAATTACACAGTTTTCATTATGGTTTGGTATTTTCGTATGCTTGTAGAACATACTCGTGGATCAATTGTGGAGTATTGTGTGTTTTCAGGTTCCAAGTAAATGCTACCATAAGTAATGTTCAGGCAGTATGACGTCATCGGCTGTGGATCATGACTAGCACGTGCCAAATGAATGACGTCATCAGCGGGTCACGTGACGCCGCCGCCGCCTTCTCATTGGCCAGTCCGGCGGAGCGACGTCATCACTCTCCGATTTCTGCTCTGCCGCCACCTCACGCTTTCTTCCATGGCGATTCGCATGCGCAGTGTTGTCATGACAACGACAACGTTGCCATGACAACCATTTCGCGTCGCCAGCCGAGCGTCTCCTTTGCTCTCTCCACACGCTGTCCACAACACATGAGCCTCTCACATACTCTGCAGAGAAACAGCAGAAATAAGACCACAGCCGGCATGGATTTGGAGTCGTTGAAGCCGCTAACATTTGCTGCATGTTCGCCGGCCGCTCCTGATGTGGTTGAAGGCACCAGCAAGCAGCTGCCTGCCAAGCTGGCTCGTCGAGACGGCTTGTCAACGGCTGCGGCAGCTGCTGGGGCCGGCTGCTGCAGCTGTCGGGCGCCACAGCTGTTAGCTGTCGTATTGGCGTTGATTGTGCTGGTGTCGGTGGCCATCGCTACCGTGGCCTTCATGAATCGTGAGTACTGGCAGATGAGGTAGCGTTGCATTCGCTCACTTGTTCGACTTGTTGGACTCGGTGGTGTAGTGGTAGCACACCCGCTTCACAAGCGCGAGGTCCGTCGTTCAAAACAAGGCGGATAAGAATCTCTTTAGATGAGTTCTATAATCCAACAGTCCCTGTCCACCCAGCAGTAAATGATGGTATCAGATATCAGTCATGTGTTGTGTCATGCATTCTGGGGAGGTGGTCCTCTCTAATACGTCTTACGTCCTTGTGGCGTCATAGCGTGGAGAGGGTCGGTTCTGCGGTGGCAGCGAGCTGCACGGGACACACCTGTGTGTGTTCATAAACTTCGGCTTCTTCCCGTGTAGCAGCTGTCACTTGAGACCTTCAACCTTCAACCGTATCCGCTGCGTGTCGTGTGAGAGGCGACTCAAATATTGGATCTCGTTTTCCTCATATGTTTTCTTCCTTGTTCTTATTTCCTTCGTGCTATATCTAATGGAAAGAGCGGTAATATAGCAGAGTTGGCACCTGGTCTTGGATTGCACATCCCATTTCTTCCCGGAAATTGGGGGTATGTAAAATTTGCTTGTAATACAGAAGCAGTATGCTGAATTTGGTGGTATATTCTTATATTAATATATTATTATATTATTTGGCTAAGTACATTATACAAACTTAGCTAGGTGGATTGCGGATTATAGATTCTATACTTTTTTCATATGGTCCGTTTTCTGGATGTTAAGTGTACAAGTGGGAAAAGATAGGAAAAAGGGGACATAGGAAAGCGAATGAGGAATGTCCGAAAGTAAAATTGAGTGAAAATGTGACAAGTAAAAACGTAAAATGTAAATTTGAAATGAAATGTAAAAATGAAAATGTAGCTGAACTGTAAAAAGAAACGTGAACTTAAGTGTAAAATTATACTGAAGAAAGTAACGAAATTCAAATTTGTCAATTGTTTTTGCAAATTTTTCTGGAGCTAATTCTGTTTTGTGTGTGTGTATTTTTGTGTGCAGATTTTCCGACGTTTTCTTCGCCTCTCAGTCAATGTGAGACACCGCTCTTTGTCATTCATTTCGAATAAACTGCGTTAATCCATTCCAAATAATACCATTTTTATTGAGCCGAATATTTCAGTGTTGTGTAGATTGATCTAACATCAATTAACATTCATTGCTACGGAAACAACGAGTTATTTTTACAGCAGAAATGAGTAGAAGTAATCTACAGGAACGAGACTTATTGAGCCAACAGCTATCTATGTTGGGTGACTATATTTCGAATCCTAAACGGTAGATACTTGAACATTTCGCTCGTGCTTAAAATTCACCTAATTTTGACATATGACTTTTTTATAGGCTAAAATGTTTCAATCTACATTTTTAGGCCAGCCTATATCTAGGACAATCCCAAAGAGGACGTGTGGTCACTCTATTTTTGTGTAATTATGTCAGATGGCTGCAGCAGCGATGCTGACTGTGGGGTTGGGGAGCGTTGCGCACCCCACGACGCCTGGCTAGTGAATGAGCAGCTGGACGGGAACAGCGCTGCGGGCACCGACGAGTCGCGCGCAAGCGGAAATTCAGCTGGCGCGCGCGTCAAACGCTGCCGTTGCGATCAGCAGTGTCCGCTAGGGTACGAACCGGTGTGCGGTTCCGACGGCAACACGTATCACAACGAATGCCAATTGCGCGTGCGTGCATGCCACACGCGCGTCAAAATTGGCATCAAATCACGAGGAAAATGCGGTCAGTGCTGCGGAAATTATAAATAATAAATAATAATAGTAGTAGTAATAAATAGTAATAATAATAATAATAGTAGTAGTAATAAATAGTAATAATAATAATAATAGTAGTAGTAATAAATAGTAATAATAATAATAATAAATAATAATACTAATAAACAATAATAAATAATAATACTAATAAACAATAATAAATAATAATACTAATAAACAATAATAAATAATAATAATAATAAATAATAATAATAATAAATAGTAATAATAATAAATGATAATAATAATAAATAATAATAATAATAATAAATAATAACAATAATGATAAATAATAATAATAATAATAAATAATGACAATAATGATAATATATAATAATAATAATAAATATAATAATTATAGATAATAATAGTAAATTACAAATGAAAGAATTGCGTTTTAGTTTAGCTTTTATGATGTTAATGTTAATTGTATATCTTGTATTGTTAGTGTTTTAATACAGTGTGTATAAGTTCTATATCAAAATTATTATATCTAATTTAATCACATTAGTTTTGATTTCATAACTAATAATCCATATTAATTACGAAGAAATTCAACATTCGCTTTGTATTTGTGGCATAATTGTAATTGGAAAGACATTTTTATAGAAGCCACAAGAATATGGAAAATCTACCAACAGCGAAATGGTGTGGACATGGTTGAGAACCACTGGCTTATAATTGTCATTTTGTGATTCCGTTCAGACATTCCGGACCCTTGTGTCGGAGTTGTGTGTCCGTTCGGAGGTCGATGTATTCGCCAATCGACTGACAACAACAACAACAACAACAACAACAACACACATCCGGGTGCTGTGTCCGGAGTGTGTCGGTGTCCGGACAATTGTCCGGCCGAGCAGTCCGGAGTGGTGTGTGGTTCGGATAATGTCACCTACGCGTCCACATGCCACATGCAGCGTGCCGCATGTCTGCGACGACATAATATCAGTGTGACCTTTCGTAACGCCTGCGGTGAGGTCACACTCCAGTGGCTTTCAAACATTTTCCTACATAATACTGTCATGTTTTGCTTATTTCTATGCCTTGCTACGCTTACTGCCCACAATCTTATGCTATTATACAAACAAATGATAATTTATTTTGTTTGTTTGTCTTGACAATAATAATTATAATGTTAATTTGTTTTATCACAATTAAATCATTTGCTAATTTTATTATATTATCGGACAAAACATTCCGATAATCGGATAATACATTTTTGCAAATATTATGTTCTATTATATATAACAAATTTTAATTAATACAATAATTTACACTTACATATACATGTATAGTGGGTTAATATATCAGTTCATGTAGCATGTAATTAGTAACTATTTGCTAATTAAACAGACGCATGTGCCGGGCACAAGTGTGGCGAGGCAGAGCGGTGTGTTGTGTCACGACCCAGCGGTCACGTGTCGTGTGTGTGTCACGTGACTAGCTGGTGCGCTACAGTGCGACCTGACCCTGTGTGTGCTAGTGATAATGTCACATACGCGTCGCTATGTGCCATGCGTGTGCAGGCGTGTCGACAGGGGCGCCATCTACTGGCGGTGTTTCGCGGACAATGCGAGACTAGTGAGTCAACATACATACACACACACAAACACACATACACACAAGCCCATGTCACTTTTCAGGCACGAAATACTAGGTTTTTCAAGAAGTACGCTTCAATAAGCTCAGCTAAATATTTGAACTTTTCTTAAGTGCTCTGTTCCAAATATACAATATGTTGGAAACAAAATATGTCCTTTCCTATCATTTACGTGCTAATTTACTTTTTTTATCAAACTATTGCACATATTTGTACTTTATTAACATTGGTATAATTCATACTATGATGAAGCTTGTTATTTTCGATAAACAAAACTTTGACAGACAGAATTTTTTTCACCCTGAAATAGCTTTGACCACCATTAAGCCCAGCATGGAAAATTTGCAGTAGAATTTTGGATTGAAACATGGGTACATTCAGCTGCATATATACATTCACCTGCATATACACATATATACATATGGTCATATTGACATGCTCACAGACATTTACTGGATGTAGTTCAGATACGTACACTGTAGGTCTCGTTCAATTATTGACTATGTGCTAAGTGACAATAGTGACTAAGTGTGTGAGTGTGTGTGTGTGTGTGTGTGTGTGTGTGTGTGTGTCTGTGTGTGTGTGTGTGCGTGTGTGTGTGTGTGTGTGTGTGCATTTTAATATGCTATCTGTAAACGTGAATGTATTGTTTATTATGTGCGTTTATGTACTTATCCATTGTGTTTATGTGCGTGTGTGTGAGTGTCCTTGTCCCCCTCTCTATTTTTTTCTCTTTGTGCGCGCGTATGTGTTTCCTGTTCTGTTCGTATGTGTATGTTTGTTGTCCCATTCTATGTCCTGTCTGTGTATTGTTGTGTGTTTTTTTGTTTTGTGTTTTGTGTTTTTTGTGTTTTTTTTCTCAACCGTTTTCCTTCTGTCTGTGTGTATGTGTGTGTGTTGGTGTGTGTGATTGTGAATGTGTATGTACTTTGCTTGAGTGTGTGTGTGTGTGTGTGTGTGTGTGTGCAGCGCCTTAGAGACCCTCTAGGTGTAGGGCGCTATATAAATATCTTAATGTAATGTAATAATGTAATGTAATGAGTGCGTGATTGTGTGTGTGTGTGTGTGAGTGTGTGTGTGTGTGTGTAAACTCTTAAGTGGAGGTACATTACACATACACACACACACACACACACACATAATCACACACACACACACACAGACAAACATATTCACACGCAAAACCCAGAGCCGTTGCGAGGAATTATGGCCCCCCCCCCCCCCGAAGGCAACACTTGGGGCCCCCATTGTCAATATTGAATGCATTTATTAGACAAAATCACATAATACGTGAAGCCAAGGGGCCCCTCAACATTCGGGGCCCCCCGGCCGGGGAGTACGGGGGGCGGTTGCTACGGCTCTGGCAAAACCACACAAACACACACACATTTACATTTTACATTAGGTAGATATTTATATAGCGCCCTACACCTAGATGGTCTCTAGGGCGCACACACACAAACGCACACACACAAACACACTTACACACACACACACACATAGCCACACACACACAGAAAGTGAAAGGTAAAGAAAGAAGAGAGATAATTCACACCTTATAATCATCACTTATATAGACAATTTTCTCTAGAGTATAATACGATTTCACCATGAACAATTTCTTTGAGTGTTTTTTTAAAAACACAGGGATAGAATTGATAGAGCGTAGTGTTGGTACGCACATACCCACACACACACACACATACACATTAGTAATGCCTCTACGTGTGCACGTAAGCTAATCTCGTAAAGTACGCAATTATTTAGAATCAGTCTGAGAGGTGTTTGACTGCAGCCTGCGCGTGCTATGTCAATGTGGCTGCGATAAAGTGAACATTTTACTATTTAGCCGCATACGTAATGCAGTTTGAACGCCGCGGGTATGCAATATTCAATGTTGCACTGCAACCGGGCTGGCAGGCTGAATACAGTGGCGGCGACAGTGTGAGGTTAGGAGGGGGGCTGGAGGCCCCCAAACAAATGTGCCAAGCCCTCCTTACACTGAATTCTGGCTTCGCCGTTGGCTGAATGCATACGTCTGTGATAATGTGCTGTACTGGTTTGATTAATTGCGCAGTTGTGTTAAACACGTTTATCACATTATTTTAGCACGTTCATCACATTAGATTTGCATCACATTTTATTTATATATTACATTAGAATATCGCCAATATGTTTATAGCAACAAATTCTACAGAAATCTATTTTTTCTTGACCTGTTTTATTGAACTTCTTGGTTATGAGGAGTTGATGAAATCATTTTGGGCGGGTTTGAGCCCCCTGAGCTCCCCACCTTGGATCTGGCACTATTAACACCATCAAATGTGTACGTGTGTGTGTGTATGTATGTGTGTGTACGTGTGTGTGTGTGTGTGTGTGTGTGTGTGTACGTGTGTGTGTGTGTGTGTTAGCCACTCGTGTGAGTGCAAGTGAAATATTCGTGCACTTTTACGATAGTGCTCGTCGCTAAATTGACTTAATGAAAACCGAGTACCACCGGACACCAACTAAGATATGTGTATGTGTGTGTGTGTGTGTGTGTGTGTGTGTGTGTGTGTGTGTGTGTGTGCTGTAAATTCCCTGGCATGTTATGTACGCTAGCAAAATGTCAAATGGCAAAACAAACGACCACGCAATGTAAAATTAATATACGACCGGATGCAATGAATGTTGAATGTATTTCATTAATGCAATTGCAGGCCGAAATGTACAAATACGTTGCTCAAAAATGCAACCATTTTCGTATACATGAACGCTTCTAGGAATTCATTTGTTTCTTGTTTTTGTTTTGTTCAATTCTGTTTAGTATTTTGCATTTTGAGTAAGAGTATTTATGACTTCCTTCGATATATGAAAATATTTAGCTTGCTTTTATGGCGTACATTTTAATTTTTGTGTAAAATAAATATATAAATATGTTCAAGTGATGTATATTTGTACATAGTCATACTGTACCGTGTTACACGTGGATATACTGTACCGTAATACACGTGGATATACTGTACCGTAATACACGTTGATATACTGTACCGTATTACACGTTGATATACTGTACCGTAATACACGTGGATATACTGTACCGTAATACACGTGGATATACTGTACCGTAAGACACGTGGATATACTGTGCCGTAATACACGTGGATATACTGTACCGTAATACACGTTGATATACTGTACCGTAATACACGTTGATATACTGTATAGTCATTCTAATTTGAAACATTCTATTAAAAATTATGGCAAATTTAGTTTCAACGCGAGATATACTGGGATTTACCGTTTTGATATGGATTTACATATAGATTTACCATAAGATATTACCATTTTACTAGGCGATATTTAGCTAATATTTAGCTTAATTTACAGCAAGCGCTACATATAAATGCTGATATTGTGGATACATTTTTATATTTGTGCATTACGATATGTGAATAACACATTTCATTCAAATTCTAGCCACAAGCAGTGTGACGTGTCAAATTAATCAATTAAATAATTACCGTGTGGCGCCAAAAGTTCATGATTTTATCAAAAATATTTGTTTTCTTTTTTGTTGCGTGTTATAGAGTTTTAAAAGTATTTTTTGAGCTGTTAGTTCTATAATTATTATTTTTTAATATGTATTATAAATTCTAGTTTTTAAATCTAAGCTAAAAATATATTAATTCGACGTGTAAAATAGATTAAATTATCGACCGTCAGTTATCTGTCAATTGTTGGGCAAAACGCCTCAGGAGAATTTCTAATATATGGATCAAATATTGGAGCATTGATTAAACACTCTATACCAGCTACACACACACACACACACGTAATCTCTTAAGTGGACTGGAGTTGTGGAATAATAGAAAGGCCATTTTAGGCGACAATTTATTCTCCTGGATCTGACATTGGGAGTGCATTAAGATTTCACGCCTGTGCCTCCATTGAAACTTGCTTGGCAACAAATGTTATTAATTGGTCTAATTACTGTTTAAATTGGTATGTTTTTGGCTTAATTTGTTTTTTTTGAATTGCCGTTTTATAAGCGACGATTCGAATATTTATTATTATTATATATCTATAGAGAGAGTTTGAAAAGAAAATAATAAATAAATAACAATAATAATTTAATCCGATAACACTGCATAATGTCACCCCGCCCACACTGCTCAATAAATAACAACAATCAACAATAAATTTGAATAAATATTAATATATAAGTTGATAAATATCAACCCACAACACTCAACAGATATATAAAATATGTTGATTGTTTTTTATTTGTATACATCACAACCAAAGTGAAGTGGTTTTGTACAGTATTTAATGTATTTGCGTGTAATTCATAATGTCAATTTCAATTTCGTATCGTCAAATTTATGATCTCGTCAATTTGACGGTATTTTTGACGATATATTTGATAATAACTTATTTGTCAATTGGTTTGTATTGATTCGGTACATATTAGCATGTGTTCTATGTGGGCGAATAAAGATGTATTTGATTTACAACCTCATTAAAGTCAGATTACAGCCGAATCATGCACGATCAAGAAACACACAGACACACACACACATACAAACACACACACTTACATACACATAGACGTACGTGCACACACACACACCCACACACACACATGTGCACAAGTTGTGGTGTATTGAACTGTAATCTTTAGAGGCTCTTTTATACTGTGGAGTTTGACTGCGGTCAGAGGCAGTGCCAGGA
Source organism: Sacculina carcini (assembly GCA_916048095.2). Taxonomy (NCBI): domain Eukaryota; kingdom Metazoa; phylum Arthropoda; class Thecostraca; family Sacculinidae; genus Sacculina; species Sacculina carcini. Next base: position 10,081,294 of record OU696572.1, read on the forward strand.
TTTCTTCGCGGGGTGGGCTTATGGGGGGCTAAGCACAAAGCTGTAGGGCACTTGTGGCTAAACATGAGAAACTACACTCAAAGTTGTCTTTGTCAGGAATTGTTTGAGGCTGACTTGATGAGGAAGGGCGTGACACATTTTTGTACGGCTTCAGCCAACGCCACCTAGATGCAGCACCACAAATACACACAACACCACAAACACGCGCTGACAACGAACTGACCACACCACACTGACAAAGAACTGAATACGTGGTCAGCGATGCAGCGTCAGCGTTCAAACGCTGTGTAGCTGAGTCATAGCAAGCTGTGATACCCAGGTAGCGCTAGGACGGACGGGCTGACGTAACACCCCCATGGGGAGGGGATGGAAGGGCCTTGTATCTAGGTGGCGTTGCTTCAGCTCCTTCAAGCTCCCCCCACACAACCCCCTTGGTGCCGCCATTGATCGCAGTGCATGTTCAATTTGTAGTGCCAGGTCTTTGATCTCTGCTTGTCGCTCTGTTGGTCGGTGGGTGGGTGGGCTGTGTGTTTGTGCGATGAAAACGGCCGGTTAATTGGCGCGTGCGTGTATCACGTGCTGATCACGTGTTCCATGATTGATCCGGCCACCCCCCGCCATATTAATGCCATTGGCTTCATTGCACGCTATGTCTCTGTCTGTGTATGTGTGTCTGTGTGTGCTTACCTAGTTGTGCTTACCTAGTTGTGGTACAGGAAATGAGCTTACGCTCGGACTGTCCTGTCTCTTTCCCACTGTGTGTCCAATTTATGTTTGAACTCTCCTATAGTTTTGGCCTTTACGATAGTCTTGTGTAATTCATTCCAAACGTCAATTCGCCTGAATGGAAAACTGTATTTCTTTATGTCTTTTTTGCACCGAGGTTTTCTCAGCTTCTTGCCGTGTCCCCTTCCTTTATCCTGCTTTATCAGTCCAATTTCCTGCTGAGCTGTGGTTTCTGTCATGTTCCTGAAAATATTCAGGTGTGTGTGTGTGTGTGTCTGTGTGTGTGTGTGTGTGTGTGTGTGTGTGTGTTGTCTTAAATGTGCTAATCTTTTCAATATCGACTAGATTTTCCCATATTTTGTTTCATTTATTATTCACACGTCTGTGCATGAGAAACTAAGCTTTTCCTAATTAATGCGGCACCTAGTTTTTCAGTGTGTGTGTGTGTGTGTGTGTGTGTGCTTGTGTTTCTCTCACAAATGTGTGTGTGTGTATGTGTACACGTGTGTGTGTGTATGTGTGTACATGTGTGTGTACATGTGGGTGTCTGTGTACATGTGTACATATGTACATGTCTGTGTGTGCTAAGTCCGCTGCATTCTGCGAGTCAAACCATTCCCGACACACCTGTCATTTATACATATATCATTTGTCATTTACTGTCATGTGTAATTATGTCATTTACTATACAATACTTATACAGTATTGTATAAGACTCGAGAAAACCGGTTTCGTTGCATCCATTTCGACATCTACTTGAAAAATGATATCAGGTCCCCTCATTTTCGTCTTTTTTCTAGAGTTTTTTTTCCTCTCTTTTTCTAGTGTACTTTAACACACCCACACACATATACACACACACACACACACACACACACACACACACACACACACACACACACACACACACACACACACACACACACACAGCAGCCTGTACGTAAGCTAATAGCGAACCCGAGGAAACTCAGATACAAGACATACACACAAAAGTATACACACCCGTTTTCACGAGCTAATGTGTGTGTGTGTGTGTGTGTGTGTGTGTTATGTGTGTTGGATGACAAAATAATGTACAACACAAATTTCAATGGTCAGGTGAGTATGAGTTTGTACGGCTGTCTGTGTGTGTACGTGTGCGTGTGTATGTCAGTGTGTGTGTGTGTATATATAAATCAGTGTGTGTTTGTGTGTATGTGTGTGTGTTTGTGTGTGTGTGATGGATAAGTCCTGCCTTGTGAACCACGGACGCCCAGGGACCATTACATGTCTGTGATGTACGACCTGTATGTCTGTCTGTCTGTGCGCGTGTGTGTGTGTATGTGTGGGTGTTTGTTTCAGCTGGAATGTGTATGTGTGTGTGCTAGCCTGTTTGTGCGTGTGTGTGTATGTGTATGTGTGTGTGTGTGTCGCACAATTTGCAAAAGTGATACATTATGCAGTGCGTACTATCATGTATCGCGCTGTATCAAGTATGCCAAGGACGAGATTAATGTCTTCCTACACATGCAGTCGCTATGTGAGTGCATACCTCGTGTATGCACGAATATATTGTGTACTATATATTTGTTATGACAGTTTACAGAGGCATGGAGATTCTCTGACATTTTTTGTGTGTTTTCCTACTCTTTCCTTAATTTATTAGTTCAAATTATTTTAATTCTTGTATATTTCCATTATTCTGCAAACGATAGTGTGTTAATTTTTCTCTATCGTGTTTTAATTTATTCTATATGGAATGAAAAGAGAATTAAAATGAAAAAAACTTAATAAAAAAAGCAATAATTATGGTAAAAAATATTTGAGTTTTTTTTAGTTGGTATTTATGAAATAATTGGGCTATTCTTTTGGATTGTAAAATTTTGCTCGTTTTTCTGCGAATTTAGGCGAAGCCAAGGAGGCGTGCAGTCGGCACGAGTGTCACTACGGCTCAGTTTGCCGCTGGTCAACGCGCGAACGTCGACCGTACTGCGTGTGTCCGCAATGCCACGGCCAATACAGCCCTGTGTGTGGCAGCGACGGAAGATCCTACAACAACGAATGCAAGCTGCGACTGGAGGCGTGCGAGACTCACACGCACGTGCGCGTCCAATATCGCGGACTTTGCGGTGAGCACCTCCATTTTTCTATTCAAAAAATATAAACTATAAAAATTATCATTAATGAAATATAAACATTAATAGAAATATACTGTAACAATTAATAGAAATAGAATATAAAAATTAATACAAATGAAATATAAAAATTAATTTAAATGCAATATAAAAATTAATAGAAATAAAATATAAAAATTATTTGAAATAAAATATAAAAATTAATTGAAATAAAAAATAATAATTAATAGAAATAAAATATAAAAATTAATAGAAATAAAATATATAAATTAATAGGAATATAATATAAAAATTAATAGAAATCAAATATAAAAATTAATTGAAATAAAATATTAAAATAACTAGAAATATAATATATAAATTAATAGAAGTAAAATATAAAAATGAAAAATAAAATATAATTTAAAAATTATTATAAATAATGTTATTCGATCAATATAAATACAGTAATTATTATAATAAAATCAGTGGCTGATCCAGAGTGCAATTTTGGGAGGACTGAAATATATATTTTTTTGGGGGGGGGGCTGAATCTTGGATGTGATCAGTCATGTACATACATCATTATGCAACGTCTTTGCTATAATGCTTATATCAATGAATTCTACAGAAAAATATTTTTCTTGACTTCTTTTAGTCAACCTCCTGGAAACATGGGGGGGGGGGGTCAGCCCCCTGAGCCCCCCTGTGGATCCACCAGTGAATAAAATAATTTAATCAAAATCAAATATATACTACATTCTAGAAAAATATTAAGTATTATACGTACGAGCAAGTTTTTTTAGATGTCCAAGCCCAAGAATTTGTTCGAAATATACTAAGAAACCATGAAATTACCGGGTGCTAATATATTTGATGTGTTGACATAATTATGCTGTTGAATACGCATGCAACGCATGTAATAATAATTACCGAACCAGTAAAATAATTGGAATAAATAAATGAAAATAAACGGCTGATCAGTATGTGAATGTCAATGTGTAAATGTAGAATATTCATTGTACTATTGCTGTTCGGCCGACGAAATTTTTGTTATCGATCTATTCGCGATAGACTTGTTAAACACACACACACACAAACACACACACACACTCACACACACACACACACACACACACACACACACACACACACACACACACACACACACACACACACACACACACACACACACACACACACACACACACACACACACACACACACACACACACACTCACACACACACACACACACACACGCACACAGACATGCAGACGCACACAGACATGCAGGCACACATGTGTAAAAGACTACTGATGAGATTAAACTCAGGTCGTTGTTAGACGCCAGCGAAATGTACGTACATTTTGCTGAGTGTCTGATTGTTAAGTAGACAAGAGTTGCCACGCACGAGTGAATAGACGACTGGCGCGACCAATGTAGTGTTGCCAGGTGGACAACGGCAAACATTTGGCGATTTTTCGCACATCAGCAAAACAAACACACGGTTGCACTGGAGCAAAAATAGACACACACAAATACATACAAATACACACACACACACACACACACACAAATACACACACACACATACACACACACACACACAAATACACACACACACAAATACACACACACACACAAATACACACACACACACACACACACACACACACACACACACACACACACACACACACACACACACACACACACACACACACACACACACACACACACACACACACACACACACACACAAACACACAAATACACACATTTGGCTAACTTTTCAAATTGTTGTCGGGCGCGCGTGTTTGTTTGGACATTAGGTTTGCAGCGAGAAAGCTGGCGCGCGCGGGCGCTAAGTTTGCAAGCTAGCAGCCAGTGCGTCTAACAAGACAATCTTGATGATGACAGGGGCGGATCGAGGTGGTGTTACGAGGGGGGCTAGGAGGGGCCCGCCTATTTGCGTGTAGGCTGCACAGTGGCGGATTTAGAGTGTAATTTTATTTGGGGGGCTGAATTATGTATGAGTGACTAGGTAGCGTGTGAAGGTCTTGACTTACGGCATTTTTCAATGATATATACACACATCTACACACACACACACAATAATGTACAAATATGCTTTGCGATAATGATTATATCAACACATTCTACAGAAAGATAATTTTTCTTAACCTCTTCTATTGAATTCTCTTGGTTACGAGGAGTTGATGAAAACGTTTGGTGGAGGGGACTGAAGCCCCCTGAGCCCCCCTCTGGATCCGCCCGTGACGAACTTTGCGCATATAGGCTCCGTAATGTGGCAAGAAAGAGTTTGTGAGCATTCATTGCAGATGTTGAGTGCAACGCTTCTATTTCGCTAGGCTAGGCTGGGTTAGTTTAGTTTAGATTATAGCTATGAAGGTGTAAGTTTCAAGACGTTGTTTCGGCTGATCAAACCTTACTGATGATACTTTTCACGTTTATGTCTGTATATACTACACGTATATACAGACAAGCACACACACATAAACATATACAGACACATACATTATACACCTACACGCACACACATGTACTGACACACACACATACACACACACGTGTACACACAGAGAAACACACACACACACACATATATGCAGACACGTACATACATACAGAAACACATACGCAGAAACATACACACACACGCACGCACACACATACATACACACTCACAGATACATACACATATACATACATACGCACACATATATATACGCACACGGAAACACACATGTACAGAAACACACACATATATACCCACACACACACACACACACACACACAGAGGTTGTGATCTGGCATTATTGCAAGCGCGTGCTCTTGCAGCTGCCAGACAGCAGACAGACACACAGACAGGCAGTAAATCTGGCGTCGTGCACACGCTGGACAGGTGACAATAGATTGGCCCGAGGCGAGATTGGGCACGAGCTTGTGAGAACGAAGTCGTTTGTTGTGTGTTGTCTAGTGGGGGCGGGCGGCTGGAGTTCCCCTGGGAGATGAATTTTTAGCGATGACCGAACAGACGGAATATACTGGAGTGTGTCTGTGTGTTAGTGTGTGTGTGTGTGTGTGTGTGTGTGTGTGTGTGTGTGTGTGTGTGTGTGTGTGTGTGTGTGTGTGTGTGTCAGTGCGTTAGCGTGTGTGTCAGTGCGTTAGCGTGTGTGTCAGTGCGTTAGCGTGTGTGTGTGTGTCAGTGTGTGTGTGTGTCAGTGTGTTAGTGTCTATGTGTGTCAGTGTGTTAGTGTCTGTGTGTGTCAGTGTGAGTGTGTCAGTGTGTGTGTCAGTGTGTGTGTGTGTCAGTGTTTATGTGTGTATGTGTGTTAGTGTCCGTGTGTGTCAGTGTGAGTGTGTCAGTGTGTGCGTGTTAGTGTGTGTGTGTTAGTGTATGTGAGTGTGTGTGTTAGTGTGTATGTGTGTTAGTGTGTGTGTGTTAGTGTGTGTGTTAGTCTGTGTGTTAGTCTGTGTGTTAGTGTGTGTGCTAGTGTGTGTGTGCTAGTGTGTGTGTGTGTGCTAGTGTGTGTGTGAGTGTGTGTGTCTGTGTGTGTGTGTTAGTGTATGTGAGTGTGTGTGTGTTAGTGTGTATGTGCGTTAGTGTGAGTGTGTGTGTATGTCAGTCTGTGTGTGTCAGTCTGTGTGTTAGTGTGTGTCAGTGTGTGTGTCTGTGAGAAGTGGTCGGCGAGGATTTATGTTCAGGCTGATTGGACTGCAGACAGAAAGATAGTTTGGCAAGGAGAAGCTGAGTGAACAGAGAGAACCAGAATGCTCCGCCTGGCATTTGCCTGGAACCAGGCTTGTTCCGCTCGGTGGTTCCGCTTCAGTTCCGGCTCTCTTTCCCTTTTCAATGCTGGGCTAGATAAGGTTAGGTTAGGTTAGGCCCGGGGGTCGGTATCCCGCGGCTGTTTAGCGCTGCTTAGTGACAATCTGGAGCCTTTTCGAAAATGTTTGAAAATAGAAAAAGATGTGATAGGTAAATATATTTTTTGTTTTAATATATAACCTATATACTCGTATACAGTATAGATATAAATATAACTAATATAAATACATACATCATGTGGTGCCTTCATTATACAAGGCTTTTAATACTTTGCGGATCCAGACATATTTGTTTTTGTTGTTGAAAATATGATCTTAATAGGTGAAGCTGGGATGATCCAAAAAATTATTAGTGTGTCTGTGAAGAGACCTACGAAAAAGATGGTCAAAATAGGTCGGAAGGAAAGTTGATCGAAAAAGGGTGTACGAAATATGGTAAAAATTAACGCTAAAAAATTTGTCAACATTTAGTCTACGTATTAACTTGTACGTTAATTTTTAAATTATATATTTTCCAACTAGTGGGGTTATAAGGCGTCTTAAAATGATATATTTTCATTAATTCATAACAAAAATTATAAGACACATAAAATGTAGCAAAATAATAATTTCGTCAAGACTTCTATCAATATAACTATAACTGATATAATTACAAATATTGCTTACTTAAAACATCACACAAAAATACACGATTAATATATATTGGTAATTATAGATCTTTGATGTTATTCTAGTTTTCAAATACATTTCTACACGCGTCAATAATGTAGACATGCGAATTGCAACGCGAGCTCGCTTAGCAAATTGTTGCAATATGTTGCGCGTGATTTGGCGTCACTACTGGTATGAACTACTGAGTGATGCCAGTTTATCGCTGTGTTGCCAGACACGAGTTATAGTGATGCCAGACATATAACGGAGCTGATATCAAGAGGTGACACGCATGTCATTTTCTGTAGTGAAAAAGGCAAAATTTGTCCAATCAAAAAGTCACTGTGCTTAGACAATTATTTTTATCACTTCCGCAGTGCATGTTTTTCAAATAATATTTCAGTTTTTTTATAGCTGAGTTTGAGAAACAAACATTTATTATTATATTTTTTTCAAATGTTTTCATATTTTACCTTGAATATATTTTTATCATGACTTTATGGGGATTTTTTTTTGTTTTATATTTTGTTTTTACAATTATTTTTATGAATTTAATTGATGTTTTTGTCATGCATGCTGATATTTTTTTGCATTAGTGGCGAAATTTTCGTTTTAGCTAGCTCGTGTGTATGTCCGTATGTGTGTGTGCATGTGTGTGTGTGTGTTTACGTAAACTTGAGTCTGCACATTGGCTGGAGGCAATTATTTTTTCTAATTTATTTTATTTTTGTTATTTAATATGATCTATATTTGTTAGTGTCTGCATATATGTTATGCTTTTATGTCTATCATGTCTATTTTATGTTTTATCTAGCTCCAATTTTTCCATCATTTTTTCCTCGTGCATATAGTGCTTGCGCTCTTCCAGCGTGACTGTGTTCATTTTGCAACTAATAATAATAATAATAATTATTATTATTATAATAATGACGAAACATTGATTTCCTAGTCAATAATATACACATATACATTACATTTTTGCTTGAGCTTCGTTTAATACAAAACGTTTTGTTGCGTAGTTATCAGCTTATACGCTCGGTATATTTTTCAATCAGTAATAAATAACCAGCAAATATTAACCAACAAACAAGGGAAATATGTACAATAAAAACTAGTTGTACTCTCAATTGGCACGGTCATGTGTGTGTGTGTGTATGTGTATGTGTGTGTGTGTGTGTGTGTGTGTGTGTGTTGTAACAGCTGGCTGTGAGAAGCGGCATTGTCCGAACTACGGAATTTGTGAGAGTTCCGGAAACGGAAGTGCCCAGTGTGTGTGTGCGCGCACCTGTGTTCCGGTGGGTGGAATTGGCTCATTTTTCTTCGTGACATTAATGTTATTATTATTATTATTAATTAGAGGAAAATCCAGTAGCATGGGGGAAGAGTGCAGTAGCACTATTACCACCCTGCGGTGGCCCCATGTACCGGAAGCGCCTAAAAGATTTAAATAAAGATAGAGAGAGCGTTTGAGAAACAAAACAAAACAGAAAGGGTAAAAATGTACAATTAATATAACAAATACGCTATATATAGGATGTATAATAGTATACAAATATAGCGAAAATGTACAATATATGAAAAACACTGCAGGCAAAAATTTGTCTGGGATTTTTTGGCCATTTCTTGTGTCTGAGGAGCTAGATACAAGAAGTCCGTCAGATTATGATGTTGTGACGTCTGCTTAGCATAAATGTTTGTCGTTTTTGGGAGTAATCAGTTTTGAATTTGTCTTACTAGCGCACACAAGTGACAATTTTAATTTGTTCAGTTTAAATTGCTTAATAGTGATTAAATTTAAGCCGATACTGTGTAGGTAATTTATTTCTGTATTAAGACACACACAGACACCCACAAATACACACACACACACACATACACACGTACATACACATATAGACATACGTATACATATACACTTACATACATATATACAGATATATACACACATATATGCGTTCACATACATATGCACACACATACACACACTTACATATACATACACATACAATACGCACACACCCACATACACATACCTACGTGTTCAAGTAGATTTATGTGCCTGTATAAAGTATGACAGTGTTTAGCCTAGGGGCTGCCACACGAAAAATGGCTTAATTTTGCCTGAACGTTTTTTCAATGATCGTGCAACTAGCTAATCAATAGCCGTGCAATCACAGTGAGTCGATTGGCTCGATTGCACACTGCAATATTGCGCGGTAAACTGCAATGTTGCACCGAGTTGCACACTGGCAAATGTATAGGGACGAGCAAGAAAGAGTATGTGAGTAGGAGTGTGTGTGTGTGTGTGTGTGTGTGTGTGTGTGTGTGTGTGTGTGTGTGTGTGTGTGTGTGTGTGTGTGTGTGTGTGTGTGTGTGTGTGTGTGTAAGTAAGGCTTTGTAGGTTAGTCGGGTTGATGTATGAGCGAAGTCATTGATGTTTCAACTATGTATCGTGCAGTAAATTTTCTGGGCGTGTGTGTGTGTGTTGTCGATGTTGGCAGTCTAGTCAATAATATTTGGTTGTGGGGCTGTTGCATATATGCCAGTGGCTCCCAACCTTTTCTCTTTGGTGGCGGTCAAAAATTTGGCAAAAAACAAAAACACCGCAGTCGAATTCTACATAAATATACATAAAATTGTATATGTATACAATCATTCCGCGTTTAAACATAATTTAATTCAATCATGATTTGCCTGAGCTTATCAGACGTCCTAAATACATTATGTATTTTAATTATTTAGTTATCTAGTTGTAATATATATTGGTGGCAAAATTATTATTTTCTATCAATGCTTAGCGACCAAATAGAATCGATTTGGGATCCCTAGGGTAGGGATCCCTAGATACCTTACGCCGCCACCCTAGGGTTGAGAACCACTGGATATTTGAGTGGGTCAATTTTGATTTTGATTTTTATTTAATGTACGAGCAGTATTTTCCGCTGATCACGAATATGATAAATTTGAGTCTCTATCCCCGACCGATTTTCAGCAAATAAATTCAAAAATTAGAAAAGGGCTAAAATAGCGCATATATCCAATGTGTACTGGAAGAGTTTTGTTCTAATATTTGAATGTTGAAATTTGCTATAGGATGCATATTAGCATGCTGATTAAGAATAAAGTATATTAAATGTCCAAGTCTAACCAATTTTTGAGGAAATTACTTTGAATTTCGGCGAAAACAGGAGCTGGTATATATATATGTATATTTTAGACTTTGTCTAATTTTCGAATGCGCTTGCTGAAAACTTATTGGGAGGATAAGATAGGTTTAGGATAGAGATTCAATTGTATCATATTCGTAATTAGCGCAAAACAACTTCATATCTCCCCACTAAGACACATATTAAATTCAATAAAACCATATGATATCGAACCGGACGCGTATCAATTGAGGCTAATATAATGCTCAATTGAGGCTAATATAATGCTCAATTGAGGCTAATAAAATGCTCAATTTTTAATATTAAAAACTTACCCATAGGCAGGAAATAGTAGTGTTTGTGTAATTTCTAACGGATGTGTAAGTTCCCCACTAGTAGGGTATGCAGGGGTTTCCAACCAAACAATCGAAGGTCACACATTTTATCAATACGAATTCGCTTATTTTCGCATCTAGTGACCTTCTCAAATATAATTTCTGTTGGAGCAACTGAATTTATTGGATCTCCCAGCGCTGTTGTGTGGAAAACTGAAAGATTTGCTTCATCATAAAGAATTGTGTAATCAGTGAGAGGAAAATGATCTGTCCAAAACATCAGATAAATTTTCTTGACGGCACGAAGTTTCTTTATGTTTCCAAGATGAACCTGTTTGAGCAGTCAGACATAGCCAATTCAATTTGAATTCAATTGAGATGTAGGAATAGTTCAGTCTCAAAATCTTATTACGGGCAGGCTCGGTTTAAATGTCACGATTTCAATTTCAACATGTTATATATTTTAACCAATTTTCAGTGCTATTATCTACGTGAGTGACACTGATTTCGCTTGAATTGTCGCATACATTCCTCCGGGTTTTGAGGCAAAACGATTTATCGAGTTATTCAGGCGTTTTCTTCGGCCTAATTGTGGAAATCATATGCTCCGCTGTCACAAGCATGTAAGCTCAAAACCACATCCTCTGGGCTGACTTCATCAGACAAACTTGGAACATCATTAGAAAACTTCTGGCGGTAATTTGGAAAACTTTTCGGCGGCAATGTGGAAAACTTTTTCAGTGGTCCCAAATCCTAGAACTTGTCGCGTGACAATCGACTTTTTATGCGTATTTATGCGACCGATTGAAAACACAAAATTTTTGGTGACACGGAAGAATGAAAATGTTGTTCAAATGCCAGATATATACACCTTGGGTGGAAACTCTACATTGACTTTGCTGATTATGTCTTGCAAACCATGCCATGTCATTGCATCTCCACTAGAACAATTTATGCTTAGAAGACCGAGTTGGGCATGTTAATATTATCTGGATTTATGTTGTTTCAAGCCAAGCGCGAACAGTTTGTGACCGTATATACCAGGAGCTATTGATCGTGGGGTAAAGAACCCAAGGCTCACCCCGAAGGGTGCAAGCCTGATGCTTAGGGGTGCGAGGATTTCTGTAAAATATCAAGAAAGTATATGCTTATCATTTACATTATATTTTTCCTGAAAAACAATTTTGATTAATCCTCTTAAAGAAGTTGTATGTATGAATATTGAATAAAAAGCTATATTACTTAGTCGCTTTTACTTATATATTTTCGTATATAGCTATTAAGAATCCAGTTAGTGCGAGAAGTGACTGCTTATTTGAAGGGAGTGCGAACACTGAGAAATATTAAGAAACACTGGTATAAACTATGCAGGAGGTATATATACCATCCATTGTACATACACTGCTCATTACGAAGATACACATTATGATGAAAGGATTCTACTTCGGCAAGATTCGAACTTGAGACATTTCAGTTGCCCAGCGGACGTTCTACCGCTCGACTATTTCGCCGCATCGGTTCGTCCCGTAAAAACCGACTGTCATTGTGTTCAAGTGATGCGTGGAGTGGAAATAAATCGCAAGCCAGCGGACATGGCAATTTTCAACGGCGAGACATCACAGCGATTTGGGGGGCGACCTTCGCTTGGCTGGTTATGAGCAAATAAAAAGCCCGCCATCAGAACAGCACGGCGCCAGTTGTAACTCGCGAAATTGACAATAAACGCGAGAGAAATTTCGACAAAGACACATTAGACAGAGCGGGGGAGCGGACAGAAAGAGTGATGGAGGCCTTGTGTCCAGCTGCAAGCAATGATCGGTTCGTATGTGTGTGTGTGTGTGTGTGTGTGTGTGTGTGTATGTGTGTGTGCGATTTAGCGTGGAAATTGAGTTGCTATGAATATGGCGTCGACCAGGCAGACAAACTCGATTGACCGAATACGAAGTGGGCTGCGCTGCCCCTGAAGTCATCAATGCGATATCGTGCGAATAAAAAAGTCACGCGGAAAATTGCATTCTCCGCTTCACTGTATTTCATAGTCTCTCTATATTATTGTGTTCTCTGTTTACTCTTTCTCTGGTGATAGTTCACTTATTTCCAACAATGCGCACACACAAACACACCCACAAACACACATACACACACACACACACAAACACACACACACACACAAACACACATGCGTGCGCCGTTTATGTGAGGTTGTTTGTGTTATTGTAGTTATGTATTATCTATGGTGGTTTACTCTGGTTAAATTAATTTTATCCCACACAAAATAACATCAAATATAAAACACAAGTTTTGAACACGGAAGAGAGAGTGTTTTCTTATCCACAAACTTTTCTACTTGACGCCTCGGAACATTCTAGTAATTTCTGTTTTGGCGTACCAATCAGCGATAGCGTCTATTGATGCATATATATATATATATATATATATATATATATATATATATATATATATATATATATAAACATGTAATATAAATCACATATAACAAATTAAACAGTAAGCTTGCATATGAAATTAATTAACATGACACAGATTGTAATAAAAATAGTAATACACCTAAATATACAATTATTAATAAATAATAAATACATATTTAATTATTAATATTTACACAATTATTAATATTAATAAATACACCTGAATATACAATTATTAATATTAATAAATACACCTGAATATACAATTATTAATAATAATAAGTGTTTTAACGTCATAACTACAATGATTACTTGTTAATAAATTACTTGAATAAAACCGGCTACATAATACCGATATACTTCTCAAAATCAAGACCATTTTTACAGTATTCTACTAAGTCTTCCTAGACTGCGAATTCTGCGTGTTGTATATATATTCGGTAATTATGTCACCGTAGTATATAATTATTATATGATTATTCAGATGTGGTCATATTTAATTCCTTTATATTCTAATATCATTTAATATATTTTTCTTTATTTGCTAGTTTTGTGTTATGTGCGTGTAAATTTTGACGTGTTCTTTGTATTTTTATTTGATTTTGTGTTATACGTGTTTTAGTGTGTTGTATGTGATTTTGTAGTAACTGTGTGTTTTTTATGTGTTTATCACGTTGTTGGACTGCGTGGTGCAGTGGTAGCACACTCGCCCCACAAACGGGAGGACCGTGGTTCGTAACCCGGCGAAGAGGAATTTCTCTGGGCGAATTCTATAATCCAGCAGCCCCTGTCCACCCAGGAGTAAATGATGGTACCAGATATCAGTCATGAGTTGTGTCATGTATTCTGGGGAGATGACCTTCTCTTATACGTCTTCCGTCCTTGTGGCGTCATAGCGTGGAGAGGGTCGGTTCTGCGGTGGCAGCGAGCTGCACGGAACACACCTGTGTGTTCATAAGCCTCGGTTTCCTCCCGTGTAGCAGCTGTCACTTGAAACTCTTAACCTTTCCTCTCATCGTGTTGACAGCTGGATGAGCCGGTGTGTGGTATAGACGGAGCCAGCTACGCCAACGAGTGTGAACTCAAGGTGGCTGCGTGCTACCGCCAGCAATTCATCACCGTGGCGTACCGCGGCAAATGCGGTCAGTGCTAACTGAATGTGTATGTATGTATGTGTCTGTGTATTTAGTGTGTGTGTGTGTGTATGGTATTCTTATAATTGTACGAAAATAAGAGAGCAAGCACTACATATATAAGCTGAATCATGCAGCCTCTACGCCCACTTTTCACGTGGAAGAACTGATGGGAAACTGAAAGAGAGAGAGAGAGAGAGAGAGAGGAGAAATACGGCAGATGAAGGGAAAAATCATGGGTCACACACATACACAAACATATAATACGACTAGATTTGTCGATTCTTCATCTGCTTCTTTTAATAAAGTGTAAACACGCTAGTCTTCTCAGCCAAAACACATACAGACATTGCCAGTACCATAAATACACACAAATACAAACACACACATACACAGACACATACATTCACACTTTCGCACACATTGACACAGGTACACACAGAGTTACTCATACCAGACTAAAACAGGCTGCTGTGTTTTGCTGGCGTGACTGACAGACATGTGTGCCCATGTTGCGTGCGAAAACGGCGCCGTGTGCGAGGCGGGTCGGTGTGTGTGTCCGCTGCAGTGCCCCGAAACGCAGCCGACACGTCCGTCCAGTACGGCAGTCACCGACCGACTAAGCCCCACCGCTGTGTGCGGTACAGACGGACATACATACAGCAGTCGGTGTCAACTAGAAATGGCCGCCTGCCAACGCCGACGAACTAATTGGCAAAGCGACCGGCAGGGGGCACTACAGTCTATCGAATCAGTTGCCGATAGTGACCGTCAGGTGGCGCTATCTGTCCTTCATACGAGCCCGTGCAAGGGTGAGATAAACATGTGTGTGTGTGTGTGTGTGTGTGTGTGTGTGTGTGTGTGTGTTTAGTTGATACGATCAAGTCATTCTAGCATTCTACCAGGAATTAATGACTTTCCTCAAACGGGAATTTCCTGGTGTATAATGATGAATTGCAAGCAAAGCCAGTGGTTTTCAAACTGCTCATCATTCAGTACGCTTCATTTGATCGTCTCTGAGATTTATCTGACTGATGGCTCATCGCCTTATATCTGCTAGGCCCTTTCTAACTAAACCAACAGACTTAGTTAACTTGGTAATTCAAGATTGTCGGCACCAGCAGGGCTATACATTTTCTTGTGTTGGATATTCATCGTATTTCTGGCATTGAAGCGTCATCGTAATTCATTGAAGGGATGAATCAAGATAAATGTAAATATTCAGTGATGCTTCGACGTGTCGAGAGACGATCGACTGATTCGGCAGTGTGCCTATATTGGTTGTAATAATTTTTATCTTGTTACGATGTCATTGTTTTTTTGTAAGTTGTCTTTATTCATTGTAAAGGGCCCACATGAAAAAAGCGCATGCTTATGTGGGTCCCTGTCACAACGATTGTGTAAATTATATGTTGGTGACAAATACATGATATGATATGATATGATTGGGTCGATTTCCAAGAGCGAAAGTAAGCATTTTGTGGTTTTGATATATTATCTTGTCATATTGTTGTAGTTGAAGGTTTTCGTTGTGTGCATGTGTGTGCGCATGTGTGCGTGTGTGCATGTGTGTGTGTGTGTGCTTGCATTTGCTGGTGTAGTGTTCCGCATCGTGTATGTACGTCTGTGTGCGGGTGTATGTTTGCACAATGCAAGGTGTTGCAAGGTGCTGACGAGGTATCAGGTGGCAGCGATGCGTTTGTTTATCAAGTGTCGTGTTGATGGGAGACAGTGCGGTGTTGAATCTCGGCGTGAAGGGAGAAGTGTGTGCGAGTGCGGTGGAGATATCGTTGTGATACGCATATTGTATTTTAACTGCGTAGTTTGTGTTGCTGGCTCAGTGGATTCCGTGTTTACATTGTGCATTTGTGTTCATCATTAATTCAATATATTCAACCACACATTTGAAAACACGTCGCCGCTGGAAATCCTTTAGTTGGCACTTTTGTCGTTTTTCACTTTTCAGAACAAATTCTCAACGACGAATCGGCTAACGCACTGAGAACCACACTGTGTCGGCAAATTCGGTGCAAGCACGGCGCCATCTGTGCGGTGAACGGCGCAACTAGAGCTCACTGCCGCTGCCCTCGTATTTGCACCGACGACCGACAGGTGGCGACACCTGTGTGTGGTTCTGACTTGCAGCTGCACAGGTCGGCGTGTTCGATGCGTCGGCACTCGTGTCTCGCTCAGAAGCCGATCAGCGCTCGTCCGCTTGTGCTTTGCAAGCGGCCAACACTGCAAACAGGCATGTACAGACATACAGGCCGACATGCTCCTGTAGTGTGCCGAAATATCAGTGGTTCTTATCGCCTGGGTCGCTAAGGATTTGTCGAAAATAATGATCTTGTCACTAAATCATTTTATAATTATCAAGTGTAATTAGTGAACTACATGATGCCTAGTCTCAGGTTTCCAAGCAGAACATGATTAAATTATATTCATGATTTAATCGAAGCAGCTTATAATTATACCATTTGTGAATCATTGCATATATAGACAATTGGTGTATCTATCTAGGCTTGGGCTGCGATGCTAGGCTTGTGCAAATTTGTGGGTCGCTGCCGTAAAAGGTTAGACACCAGTTAAGTATTTTTTGGTTGGTAGTCAAGTGTTTGATGTAAATACAAGACTACGTAATCTTACTATTTTCGATTTTATTATTTTTCTAATTATCACGTTTTTGCAATACTGATGTATTAATTTATATTTAACTGGCTTTATAAGACAACCGTGAATATATTTAGATCCTACACACTTTTATTCTTGAAGAGTAAAGTACTCTATTTGCTGAGTAGCTAGTGTGAGCTTCCGTACTCACTCTTCAGTAATCAGTTTATCTTACGTTGTTTGCTTGCAGACGATAATGAAATCACTTGTCTGGGAATGGAGCCGATGTGGAGCAGTAATTCTAGTCACGCTCGTGTTGCATTAGCGTGCTCTAGAAACTTCACATGTCCCGGCAACACTTTCTGTCATAAAACCCCAAACTCGAGCGTTTGCTGCCGTTGGAAATTGTCCAAGAGTAAAAACACCAAACGGCAGCAGCTCGGTTCCAGGACATCACCGGATATCAACGCCGAGACTCCGCCCACTGGGCTGTGTTCCGGCTCTCCTATTGGCTGCTGCCCTGATGACGTCACGGCGCCACCTGGTGGCAACTTTTCCAACTGTCCGGGTGGTTGCAAATGCCACCGCTTGGGGGCGCTGGGATCGGACTGTAGCTCAGTCGACGGTCAGTGTCGGTGCCGGCCGGGTGTGTCCGGTCTCCGGTGCAACCGCTGCACGCCGGGCTACTGGGGACTCAACAAAATCGAGTTGGGACAACACGGCTGCAAGCGTACGTTGAATTCGACTAAATGAAATGTTTGACATTCTATATATATATAGTATTTATTCCGATAATGATGTATTTCGTTATTGTCAAAGAATTGATATTTGATCGGGCAAGCAATATAACTTCAATGCTAAATATGCTAAATTAATGTATTAATTTTTAGTTCCACACAGTACGCACTTGAATCGTATGCTAATGCGTTACTTTTTCTAGCTCACGCGACAAATGCCCGCCGATCTTGACGGCTTGTTTGTTTGTGGTCTTGCACATTGATTTATATTTGCGTGTGCTGGTGTGTCGGCGGCGTGCAGCGTGTAAGTGTCACACGTGGGGTTCGGCACGTGGCGATTGTGAGCAGTCACGTGGCCGGTGTGTGTGTCGGCCGCACGTGCACGGTGCCAAATGTGACCGGTGTCACGTGCCAGGTCATGAGCTAACGCCCCAGGGAATCTGTCAGCCTCCACGCAATGGTCAGCGAACAATTGAAATTGATTTTGTATACAATCAACATTGAAAATGAATATTCGCATACAATATTTGATAAGTGGCATTCTTCTGATGTGTCCAAAATAAAATCAAATATAATCAAATACGCAAATAAAGCATCCTATATAAAATTTGAACAAAATATTAGTGCAAATATTTAATATATTCAAATATAAAATAATCATATTGAAAGAAAAAGCAGTTAAACAACGAACACAAAAACGTACCACTTTACCATCGGTTTATTACCATGTTACCAGTGTTTCATTACCACATTAACACTAGTGTATTACCATATTACCGGTGTTTATTTACCAAATTACCATAGGCTCATTAACATATTCAACGTTGCTTCAACAACACTCAATTGCCGCTGGGATATTTCGCAACAGACAATGGCACACACAACTCCAGTGTAACACCAATCACAACAATAACACCCGGTCGTCAACAACAACAAGATCAACAACAACAAGATCAACAACAACAGCCTCGTTCGTTTGCTCTGACTGACGCACAACAAACAGACTATCAACATGATACAGGTACTGGAACTATCATAGACCACTTTCATATCACAATTAAAACAGGGTTTAAATGCGACCGACTGTTTACGTCTGAATGTGTTTAAATTTGCCAGGGCTACATTGTTTAGACCGGTGGTGCGTAATCTATCTTTTCTCTCTCTGATTGCTCACTGCTTAATGAGCCATCTCTTCATCCTCCACACAACAGCGCTGATAAATTCAATAAATTCATTTGCTTCACTAAACTAAACGTCAAGAGTTTATTAGAAGCAAAAATAAACGAATTTGAGTTGATAAAACACACATTTGTCCTTATGTACGACCTTTAATTTCCCACTTGGCAACTCTTCCATTTCCCACCAGTGGGGAATTTCCCACAGGTTACGGACCACTTATTTAGAAAATTATTTAATATTTTTTCATAGAAAATTGATGGATTATAAATGACTGAATGTGTATATTCTTATTAGAAAAATATACAATAATAATTGTATTTTTACCTGATTCTTGTGGAAAGTCCAATTTGACATGTAATGCAACGATAAATTATAGTTCTCAATAACTATGAAGTGATACAGCGTAATACGACTTCATCTATTCATCTGCAGGTTTCTAATTTGTATATTTTTAATTGTGCCGTTTCATTTTTCCAACGGGCCACGTTACAATTTATTTATTACCAGATTTTCATTTATTAATTGCCATATTATTTGTTGCAATTTGTGTTCAAAAATCCTGTCACAGCCAAGATACACACAGCCAATACAGCAATGTCCAAACACAGTCAAACTGTCACACTCGCTCACAATGACGACCAACTGACGACCGATACGGCCCGGTCATTCGCTGACGGCTCGTATTTGACGGTGAGCGACGAGTCGGTCGTCACTGACGGCTCGTATCGTCATCTCTATTGGCTGCTCGAATTCAGCGTTCGTAATCTATCGTCCCCGGTCGTACTTATGTATCGGGAATACGATGTGACGAACCGTATTACGGGTCGTAGACGCCGATCTGTGCCGTTACGATCGTCTCGTCACTCTCGTAACTCTCGGTCGTACAGTTGGTCAGATATTACGGGAGTGACGGATTCAATACAGCACTCTGTTCAGGCGGCCCGTCAAATACATGCCCGAGAGCAAAAAGCCTACGATATGTTGGCCATAATGGACGGGTCAGTGTATAACCGCGCATACATGTTGCTGTGTTTCACGTATGATATTATCATACTGACTAGAAAATCAAGGCACTTATGCAAATTATTAATCTAAATAAATAAGTTCATCGAAAATGAGCTATGAATTTATTTATTAACTTATACAATTAGTTATATCTAACGTGAAGGTATTTAACTTTTATAATAAGTTCATTTGATTGTTTGCTTTATCTAAATATATACAATTATTGAAATAATAATCATAAATAGGTAGTATCGAAGTTCGTTTGCCAAAAATGTAGTAATATCAGATGAAAACGATAGCTCTTTGAGAGAACTCATACGTTCAAGGCTTGGTTCAAGGGTGTATTTAATTTTTGTGGTTTTATTTCAACGATTTCTGATCTGTCTTTGCAAAATATGTCGGATTCTATATATGCATAGTTGAGGTTAGCACAAAACCATGTTCTGGGATTTTTCACCGAGTAGTTAATATGCTTCATATATATTATATAACCAGGATGTCTAGGTTATATAATGTCCAGGTTATATCTTGTCTAGGTTATTTTGTATAAAATATTGCCTGGGTTATAGTTTCTCTAGGTAGTTCTAGGTTATAATTTGTCTATAATAGTATCTAGGTTTAGAGTAGTCTAGGATATTATCTAGGCTCTTACATTTTCACCAAGCTAGTTCTAGACGTTTCTCGGCTAATTTATAGCTGAGCTAGAAATTCTAGATCTGCCAAATCACATTCACCACTGGAATGTTCTGTCTCGAGTAAATGGTACAGTCATTTTGCAACATATCTGTGTTGTTTGCAATTTTCGCAACATATTCTTATAAATACTTGTATTATTTATTATTGTTATTTTTGTCGTGTCGCTTAGCTACGTGGTATTCTGCTATAACACCGGACAAGGTCGCAATACGCTGGTATCCGCCGATCCAATTACCATCGACCGTTACCACCGTGTTGTTGTTCAGCGTTACCACCGGTGAGTACCATGCACACAGCGACATACCATGGTACCATGGTACCATGGTATGCACACAAACATTGAACAGTTGAAGAGATATTGTTGAAAGAAAGTGTAGTTTTAATATAATAGAAAATTAACCTAACCTAACCTAAACTAACGTGCTTGCTAATTCTAGACCTCATCATGAACGGATGCACAGGGAAGTACTGGGACTATGTCTCTTCCACATAAAACAGCCAACAATTGGCGGAAAATGAGCGAAACGAGAGTGAAATTCTGAATTCTGAGGCTTTCTTCAGATAAGAGCAAGGGTTTTTTGCTTAGCGCATGTCGGCGCCAATATGGACTTATTTCTGAGTGAAAAAAACCGTATTTTTCTCATTCCTACATCTTGGCCGTATAACATTTTTCATCTATTATTATTATTTTTATTATTAAAATCCATCAACAAGGTGAAATGTGAGGATCGTGAACGCTATAAATTACATAAGCGCAATCATCCTGCAGCTTAATTAGTGCGTATTCGACGTGCAAGAATATCAATAAACCAGGAGCACAACGAACACAACGGTATTTCCCAGCAGCCACCAACCAAGAACCCAACACGCCACTCCTCGCCCATCACGACGCAGTTCCACTCAATCGACAATTCCTTCATATTCCTTCGCAATGCTTACAATTGTAACAGCCAAAGTAATAACGCAATTCTAATATAGTTCATTGATCATTAACAGATAGAAGATAGAATAGTGATATAAAATCACAAAAAATAGAAGCACAAACAGCGGAAATGAAACAAATTGCAGCTGAATTCACTGTCTGCATCATTGCAACATTGCAACATTGCAACAAAATGTCCCTGTGTCAATTGTCGTGCAGTGATGGTCAGATGACGATGGACCAGTCGGATCCTGTCTTTCTGGCAGGTCGCACGCGCTCAACCGAGTCAACTAACTTCAACAAAGTGAGTGCCCTGATCGAGCAAGCTTAACTGTTCCTGGGACGATTTCATATTGTGAATCTCCAATAAGAGTCGCCCTACTGGTCCATTAATTTGATTCAGTGGCTTAGACTGGGCTCATTAAAAACTAGTAATACTCGCCACCTAAAACCAAATGTCAATTTGACTGTCATCTTACACTTTTTTCAATAAAATCTGTTACTTTTAATATATTATTATTTATAATTAGCAATTTTCCATTATTTATATGATATTATAATAAAAATTTATAAATATCGTTATAATATTGATAATTGATAATAATAATTTATCATTAATATAATATTGATGAATGAGAAACATTTATTCATAAGATTATAAGCCCATTGTACTGTTCGATTTTTTCTGGGCGCAAATATCTAAAGTTCTTGATGTGTTCTATTGAAAGTTCTTGATGTGCCACTTTGCTACTGCTATAGCGTGACATGAGTGGTGCAGACACCAATGGGCGTGGCCAATTGGGTCACTCATCCGGTGCCTGGGGGTATAAACCTGCCTCTTCTGCACAGGTGCATATTGGCGGCCTCCCCCCTCAAATTGCCTCAACTCGGTGGGTTACAGACACACAGACAGACAAACAGGTATATAGATAGATAAATAGATTGATTGATAGATAGATTGATAGATTGATAGATTGATAGATAGATCGATTGATAGATTGATAGATTGATAGATTGATTGATAGATAGATAGATAGATAGATAGATAGATAGATAGATAGATAGATAGATAGATAGATAGATAGATAGATAGATAGATAGATAGATAGATAGATAGATAGATAGATAGATAGATAGATAGATAGATAGATAGATAGATAGATAGATAGATAGATAGATAGATAGATAGATAGATAGATAGATAGATAGATAGATAGATAGATAGATAGATAGATAGATAGATAGATAGATAGATAGATAGATGCTTAGATAGATAAATAGATAGATGATTGGATGGTTAGATAGATATACAAACAGACAGACAGACAGATAGACTCATCACCCATCTACCTACGGATATATTTTGCAAGATACTAAAACTAATAGTTAATACTCAGTACAATTATTTTGTAGTCATTGGCTTCTAATTACATTGTTTACGTATGTTGTTCTGCATAACATAAAACCTGGTGTTTATGCAAATGTGTTATATTAATCATATATGCAATATTGTCTCGATATAAAATTGTCTTGTTATATTGTGCTGTATTAATAATAAATATGCACTATATATCGTAGAATTGGAAACATTCTTGTCCAATATCGTTTGGATTTACGCGCATTTTGCGTGTGTGTAGTTGTGTGTATATGTAGTGTGTTGTAATTATTATAATGTAATGTATGTAATATATTGCAATGCAATATATGGTAATGTATGTAATGTATTATAATGTAATATCTTGTTGGACGACAGAAATGGCGCTGATGAGCTGTTAGCCAGCGGCAGTTTGATTGGCTGCGTTCGCAAGCTGGCCGTGAGCAGGACGCAGGTCGTTGACCTCACGGGGTCACACAGTGTGTTGAGGTCACACGGGGTCGGTGCTTGTCAACATCATCGGAAGTTACTACTTCTGAAGTGTACGAATCGAACATACTGTTAGCTGAGGCGAAAATGTTGATTTAATTTCTTCTTTAAAACGCGCACGATGGTTGCAGACTCAATTTCAACATGCAAGATGAAGCAGACATGCGTGTCGGTGTGTAGACATGTATGTGTGTGCATGTGTGTATGTGTGTGTGTGTGTGTGTGTGTGTGTGTGTGTGTGTGTGTGTGTGTGTGTGTGTGTGTGTATCTGATTTTGGTACACACCAAAACCACACGATTGGATGAACACACGAAATCGCTCAACATACATGTGCAAGAGTATTTGTGTGTGTGTGTGTGTGTGTGTGTGTGTGTGTGTGTGTGCGTGCTTGTATGTATGTCTGTATGTGTCTGTATGTATGTATGTGTGTGTGTGTGTGTTGGTGGGAGTGTGAGATTTTCCATTTTGCGAGCTTGTCGATATCATAATACAAATGACACGCAGAATTAGCCATCCATTCACTCACACACATACACACACATACAAACACACACACACACACACACACACACACACACACACACACACACACACACACACACACACACACACATACAAACACGCGTGACACGAATTTGTCCGCCACTGGCTATGAAAAGCATTTCGTTGGTTGGTTGATTGTTGAAAAATGCATGATATTGTCGTGATGACTCTGTTGTTTATATGATCTATTTTTACAAGCAAAAAGAGTTGTTCGATATGCTAGTGTGTGGCATGCGATACACATACAAACACACACACACACACACACACACACACACACACACACACACACACACACACACACAGACAGACACACAGACAGACACACAGACAGACACACAGACAGACAGATATGGAAGTTGTTACCGTGTTTCCACGATTTGCTACAATGAAGCGAATACAAGGATTCCAGAAATTGAAGAGTTTTTTTGTTATAATCTGTGCTGCTGTGCACGCTGCTGTGGGCTTTTGTGAGATTTTTTTTTTTTTTTTTTTTTTAATAATTTTTTATATTTTTAATAATAAATTTAACGGGTTCAAACGGGATCAATAGAGTCAATTCCTCCCCCTAAAGCAGAAACAACACAACCTATTAGCTTGCTCACTATGCAATTTCTTTGGTAAATTAATTTTCTCGTACTGGAGTTTTTGTAGTTTGAGTTATAGTAGCACAAGACCAAATATACTCCCGTAAGAGACAGCATTTAGTTCCAGTGTAGTTACCGTGCTATTGTGCGGCTACAATTTCTGCTGTTATGATGCTTACTAAAATTACCGCTGTCTTTTGTTGGACTCGATGGTGTAGTGGCAGCACACCCGCCTCACAAGCGGGAGGTCCGTGGTACGAAACCCGGCGGAGGAGAATTTCATTGGGCGAACTCTATAATCCAACAGTCCCTGTCCACCCAGCAGTAAATGATGGTACCAGATATCAGTCATGTGTTGTGTCATGCATTCTGGGGAGGTGGTCCTCTCTAATACGGCTTCCGTCCTTATGACGTCATAGCGTGGAGAGGGTTAGTTCTGCGGTGACAGCGAGCTGCACGGGACACGCCTGTGTGTTCATAAACTTCGACTTATTCCCGTGTAGCAGCTGTCAGTTGAGGTATTCAACCTTTAGGTGTGTGCTACTATATATTCTTAATATTTTTATCTTAATGAGATTAAACAACGCTCATACTTGTGATGTCTGTGTTTACTTATTTGTATGATAAACAACATGATACACAAGCAGAATATATATTGTCTTCCCCAAAATATACTTTCTCAGACCGCCCCTGATGTCTTCAAACTGCACTATGTAGAACATTTGTATGTGCATTTGCATTTATGTGCGTGTGTGTGTGTGCATGTGTGTGTGCGTGTGCGTGTGTGTGCGGGTGTGTGTGCGTGTGTGTCAGTTTAAGCTCAGAGCGTTGAGTGCCTTGTGAAAACTTCCAGCTTAATTGTATCTCGTATAATTTAGTATTTATTGTGCAATTAGCTTGGAAGTTCATATTGGCATTGCCTGTCAGTGTTTGGCCTAAGAGCCATCGCGTTATACTGTTATATACTGTTATATACAGTTTAGCCCAGTGGTTCTCGAACCTTTTTCCTCTCTGATTCCCCACTTCTTCATTAGCTATCTCTTCATTTTCCACACAACAGCGCTGATAAATTCAATAAATTCAGTTGTTACATCAAAGTAAATGTCAAGAGGTCATAAGAAACAAAAATAATCGAATTTGAATTGATAAAAACACACATGGTTGTCCTGTTCTGTCCGACTTTTAGCTTCCCACTTGGCAACTCTTCCATTCCCCACCAGTGGGGAATTCCCCACAGTTTAAGCACCACGGATCTAGTACAATATTGCCCTATGAACATATTAGCCACAAATTCCTGTATACTCCCATACTCTGCAATAGGGCAATATGTTCACCTCGGCCAGTGTAGTATCAAAGGCGTACCAAGTGCGGTGAGTGCGACTGCGGTTTGGGGCCAATTTGTTCACTTTTCACCATAGCGTAATTTCAGTGGTTCTCAACATAATACACGAGTTCGTATAGAACAGATGGCTAGCACATAACGTACTGTATGGTTATTGATTAGTTTAGGTTAGGTTGGTCAGGTTAGGTCAAGTTTGGTTAGGTCAGCTGACTGAACCTAGCCAATAGACACACACAATGTTTGGTGCTAGTCAGCTGTTGTATACGAACTCGTGCGTTGTGTTGAAAACCACTGAAATTTTGCTATGGTGAAAAGTGAACATATTGGCCACAAACCACAGTCGCACTCACCGCACTTGGTACGCCTTTGACACTACACTGGCCGAGGTGAACATATTGCTCTATTGCAGAGTATGGGAGTATACAGGAATTTGTGGCTAATATGTTCATAGGGCAATATTGTAGTACTCCCAGTACCAGTGGTCCACCCGGTTATAAGATCTCTTATAACCGGTTATAAGATTTCTTTCTTTTTTTTCTAAATATTTCTTCGAGTCGTCTTCTATACTTTACGGTATAATTTTCCACGGATTTAGGCGGCTATTTCTCCACTCTCGACAACTCTTTTAAATCCGGGCTAAACTGTATTTTACCTAGCGGAAATACCATTGATAATAGTCCGAATGTGAGACTTTAACGTATTAAAAATTCATTTACACTTAAATTTACATCGTTGACCTTCTTCCTGTTCAATCTTAATCGTTGAATTGAATAATAATAATAATATATTAATTCGTAATCATCGCAGCGAAACACTGTTGCAGCAATAAATTAATTTATTCTTCACTATATACAGATTATGGTTGTATAGAGCTTATACAGTCACTTTAACCGTATAGAAATGTGCGCATTAAAAAAGTAGCGTATAATCGCAATCTGTGTTCAGTTCAGTGTGAAAGCTGACAGGTATCTTGCGATGCAGGGCTCTGAGCTTCAGGATGTTGTATGCAGATTTGGTGGTCAATACCCCCCCCACGGTGGTGAAGGATATTGATATTGATGATCTGGCTGGTTCTTATTCTGATATTTATTTGGGTCGATGAATCTCCTTTGGGGCTCTCCCGGATCAGAGAAATAAGGTATTATCAGTTTCAGTAAGTATACAAGCAATGCCACGCCGACTAGTGCTGCCAAGGTGATTCCAAATGACTGCAAACACACACACACACACACACACACATATATATATATATATAGTGTACCCCGTATATAAGATAGTTGTCGGGAATGGAAAAGTCCCTTATATCCGGGGGAAAAAACACGTAAAGTATATGAGACGAACCCGAATAAATACTCTCTAATAACCTGGGTTCTCTTATATTCGGGCTACACTGTACATTAATATAAACACCCGCTCATACAGACATACACGCACGCACGCACACACACATTACATTGCATTACATTAGGTAGATATTTATATAGCGCCCTACACCTAGAGGGTCTCTAGGGCGCTGCACACACACATAAACACACACACACACACACACACACACACACACTGACACACACACACACACACAAAACACACACTGACACACACACACACACATACATACACACACACATTACATTACATTACATTAAGACATTTATATCGCGCTTTTCACCCGAGGGTCGCAAAAGCGCTCACACACACACACACACACACTCACACACAACACACACA
>OU696572.1:10113875-10121375 GCA_916048095.2 Sacculina carcini
TCAGACATGTTTTTTCTGGGAAAATTCGACTTCACATTGAATATATTCAATCCCTTTGAGCGTGACGATACAAAGAGCTCTTTGTTTTGAATAAATTCCCAAATGTAAATCCGAAGTACATGTATGTATAATCGTACCTTCCCAAAAAGCCAATGCCACGTGCACCTAGCTTGGAGTGTTTATTGTGTTGATTGTTGTTGCGTATGTGTGTTGCATATTTTGTGTAAATGTATGTGTGTATGCGTGTGATAGTTTTGCTTGTATGCTCGTAATTATGTGCAATCTTGTGTATATGTGTGTATGTATGTATAGGCACATGCATGTATTGTATTGTATTGTATTGTATCATTTATTGCCAAAAAAACAACATCACACAGGTAACACAAAATAACGAAAACATCAGAGGCAATATAGTCTGTCAAGCCATGGCTTGTTAGACAGACAATGAATATTTTTAATCAAGATTTGTGCAGTGCAACAAATTACTACAAAACATATGCTA
Source organism: Sacculina carcini (assembly GCA_916048095.2). Taxonomy (NCBI): domain Eukaryota; kingdom Metazoa; phylum Arthropoda; class Thecostraca; family Sacculinidae; genus Sacculina; species Sacculina carcini. Next base: position 10,114,378 of record OU696572.1, read on the forward strand.
AAACAAAACATGCAACAGAACAATGCAAAAAATATATATACAAAACAAACAATACAGTCATACTGTGAACGTACAAATTATGTGTTTGCCTGGAGGTTATACAAGTGGTGTTTAATTTTCGCTTTAAACGTATCTATAGACATAATGGTATATGCTGATTTAATACAAACCGGTAGACAGTTCCAAAGTTTAGGCCCAAGGTATAATATTGAATTTTTGAAGAGGCTGGTTCGGAAGGATGGACATACCAAATTCACATTATTCCTACGTGTTGTTAATGAGTGTCCTTGAATTTGGAATATGGCATCATTATTTTTCATTGATCTGTATATGGTAAGATACAAGAAATACTTATGCACATTCTCAAGTCCTAACATTTTCTGGTTGGCGAATATCTCGTCAGCGGAATACCTGCTTTTCTTGAAAAAAATTAGTTTCAGGATGCGTTTCTGAACAGTGAAGAGACATTTTAAAAATGATGGCCATGTGCAGCCCCAGACTGATATGCAGTACATCAATTTGGAATAGCAAAGGGCATAATACAAAGTTTTCATTGCTTCCGTAGTCAGAGTTCGTCTGGTACGGTATATGACACCTGCTGTCCTAGATAATGCCCTACATACACCGGCAATGTGTTCGTTCCAATTGAAATATTCATCTATTATGACACCTAAAAAGTGTGTGCTCTTAACCCGCTGAACAACATTATTTCCCAGTTTTAATGTGTGCAGAGTATGTGTCAGAGACCTGTTTTGAAATATCATGACATGTGTTTTTTTAACATTAAGTTTCAGCTTATTATGTTCTGTCCAAAGATTTATATCATCTAACGTTTGGGACAATTTCAAGTGAAGATTTTGTAGGTCGTGATCGGAAACAATGAAACTGGTATCGTCTGCATACATGGTGAAATAGGCATTGCTAGAATTTATTATATCATTTATATACACTAGGAACAAAATTGGGCCCAAAATGGACCCCTGTGGCACTCCGCTCTTGATCACACTGTACTGAGAGCATACATCATTACAGAATACCATTTGTTTACGATCGGCCAAATAACTTTTCATTAAATCTAGAGGGGGGCCCCTCAATCCATACTTTTGCAATTTAAACAGTAATATATCGTGATCTAGCGAGTCGAAGGCTTTAGAGATATCTATAAAAACTGATGCCACGTGGGATTTTTTTGTCTAATTCAGAATAAATTTTTGACGCAAAGTGCAGCAGAGCCGACTGCGTGGACCTGTTTTTTCTAAATCCGAATTGACAATTCGCGAGTAAGTTGTTTTTTTCAAGGAAATGAATCAATCTGTAAGCAATGGCCTTTTCAAATATTTTGCTTACCACTGGGAGAATTGATATTAGTCTATAAATATTGATACAGGTTTTTGACCCCGATTTATGCAGTGGTAGAGATTTAGCAATTTTCAGAGAGTCCGGGAATATTCCACAACTGAAGGAGAGATTAATTATATGAACCAAAGGAGGTACTATATAGCTTACCACCGATTTTAAGATATTTGCGTTTAATTTATCAATCCCCGCCGAATTAGATTTTAGGGACAATATGTAGCCTTTTATTTCACAAACAGTGCATGGGACTAAATACATGGAAAATAATGGGGATGAATCTAAATACTGACTGAAATTGGAGTTTTTTGAGGTGATGTTAGCGGTGGGACCTTTATCCACCAGATTAACAAAATGTCTATTGAATGCATCAGCAACTTGATTGTCCGAAATACCATCTAAATTAATGGGTATATTACTTTCATTTTTACGTCCCAAGACCTGGTTAATCACCTTCCATGTTTTTATAGGATTGCCCTCACAATCTTGTAACTGACTCTTGTAGTACTCGTTCTTAGCGGCTTTTAGAATAGAAGTCAACTTATTTCTATACTGCTTATAGCTATCCTTGTATGTGAGCGGCCACTTGTGAGCGAGTCTTGCTAATCTGTGCTTTTCCCTAATACTTTGGATTAAACCTGCGGTCAGGTAAGGAGATGTATTTTCGAATCTTCCTGATCTATCAATCTTCAACGGAAAGTTTCTTGAAAAGGCACTGCAGATCATATTTGTGAATTTATTATATGCGTCGTTTGGGCATATTGCTGAATTGACATCATTCCAGTTCATTTCTGCCACCTCGTTGGAAAATGATGTCATATTTATCTGGCTGAAATCGTGCCTCAATATCTGACGGTGTGGTTTTGAGGGAGCACCACTCTCTCGAAAACAAGAGACAATCGGACAGTGATCAGAAATGTCGGTGAAAAGTATGAAATTGCTTGTGTTTGCAGATACCCTGTTATGCCAAATGTGGTCTATAAGTGATACAGAGTTGTTTGTTATTCTGGTTGGTTTTGTGGTTGAAGGAAGGAACGAATAGTTGTACATACTATTTTTAAACTCTTCCACGAGACTGCTGTTAGACAGCAAATTGATGTTCCAATCTCCAAAAAAATAAACATGTTGATATGATCTGCGGCCTATAAAAAGCAAAATATCACTCATAATTTTGATAAATTCTGTGTGATTCCCATTTGGCGGTCGATATACAGAGATTAAAATACTTTTCTTGTTGTTGTTCATAATCTCTACACATACACACTCCAGTGCAGGATCACATCTACATAATTCATATAGCACAGTAGAGGGAAATACATCTCTCACATACATACACACTCCCCCGCCTTGTCTATTACGGTGGATTGCATGCATGGAATAGTTAGGAATTCTATAGAGTGAGGCAATATCATCATTAAATCTGGTTCCGGAGAAACCTATCACATCAAACTCTTTGTTGCTTAGACTCAGTACCTGATCAACAAAACTTTGCAAATTTGCGGGTACACTAGCAATATTCAGCGCGAGTATGGAAAACCCATCATTGTCTCTAATCTCAAGCCCACTTTCCATGCTCACATATTTAGAAGTTGCAGCTTCATAACCATTATGCTGTGCCAAGAAGTGGTTCACCCCATTTGTATCATATTTGTCATAATGAAATTCTAGCGGATCGAAATTTTGATTATCCAATTCACATGGAGCACCATTATTGATTTTTTCAAACACATATCGAAAATATGAATTATGTTCCTTGCTTATAGACGAGTCAGACATGATTCAGATTTGAAGTAAATTAATCAGTAACAAAACCGAAACACACTCACAGTTTCTTAGCGCTTTTTGTTGACCCTCTGCGACTGTGTGCGCGTCGTAGTTCTCCCGCCAACCGCTGCTCCCGGTGTAAATATCCGCTCTGCGCCACCGACCGCACCCGCCACTATCTCATTGGTGGTCTGAGTTGCATCGACCACCCGCGACTCATCACCGGTAGTAGTGCCAGATCCAGCTCGCACAGCTCCACTAGCGGCAGTGACATTGATCTCCCGCATTGCCCCATCATGTCTTTCCCTGATGATGAGGCGGGCCTGCCGGAAGTAGGCGATCTTGCCAGCTTCTCTCGCAGTTTTCAACTCCGGCATTTGTCGCATCTTCTCCGCTAGGGAGGCCGGTGACAGGTCTTCATTCACGAAGATCCCGCTGCCCTTGAGCTTTTTCGCATTGCGCGTGACATTGTGCTTATCATGCACATTTTGGAACCGTACTAAAATAGTTCGCGGTTTTCTGTTATCGTTTGAGCGACCGACACGGTGTGCCTCCTCAATAGTCGCATTGTCGATTCCAAGTTTGTCCTTTAACAATTTGTTGGCCACCACTGCGGTTTCCTCGCGTGTTTCTTGGGAGGAACACTCTGCCAGTCCTGCAATCCTGATGTTCTTCCTTCTGTTATAGTCTTCTGTAGTTCTCAGTCTTTCTTCACATTCCGCAATTTTCTTGAAATTCCCATCTTCGCTCTTTTTCAGCAAACTCACCTCCTTCTTCAAGTCTCTTATCCCTGCGTGAGCAAACTCCAAGCTCTTCTCCATGTCCCTGATGGTCTCCTCCGCGACAGAGATTCTGCTGTTCTGTTCCCTCACCACCAAGTCCATAGCCGACCTGAATGCTCTCTCCGGCGAATCCATCATAAGCTTAACAGTTTCGATATCCATTATGACACGACCTTCACTTATACCACTCGAACTTTAGCCAACACAGACAAACACAACCTTCACACAGCACGATCAACTGAAGAATGTGTGTGCGTATGTGTGCACGAGTGAGTGTATATCTAAATGTTGTGAAGTTTGTTACTGCTGCTGCAAATTATTGCTACCTTGATGTGCTATGTCCTATATAAATTGTGGTTCTGCGAGCTCCTCCGGAGGAGAAGAACTAAAATATTCATAAAGAATAAAGAATAAGGAAAGAGATTTGATCTGCATAGCGAGTTATTGCACACTCTCTGAAACCCTTTGCTACGTTGTTGCACTCAAGAACCTATCAGGAACGTTGCTATATTCCTATTGTTAGCGTTGCTGGCGTTAATATTGTACATTTATGTTGTGTTTGAGTGCATCATAAAATGTTGCGTCTGTGATATGTGAAATTACAATTAAGATATAGTTTAATTAGACACAAGATATAATCATTACAAGCGAAACCTATAGAATTATATATATGGACAATATTTTTCAGTGAAAATGGCATTGAATGTTTATTTCTCTTAAAATGGCATTTTATGCGAGAAAAAATATTTTTATGGGATCACATAAAATTCCCAACTTTAGTGGTCATTATTTGAACAGTCAAGTAAAGGAGATATGGAACCATATTCGACAATCCATCGGGGGTTTTGGAACCATCAAGTTCCAAAGTCATCAGAGGTTATAAACCCTTGCCAGCGTTCACACTCTTCAAATCACAGTCAGTTCTCACACCCCCTTGGATTCTTGATAACTATGTTGAAAAATATGAAAAAACAAACGACGAAGCAACAAAACTATTTATGTTAAATATTTATACATCATTAAGCTCCTTGAAGAGGATTAAGCAAGAAAATGTCCGGGAAAAATTATACAGCATCAGTAAAAACATATATATTGTTTAATTTTTGACAGGAATAATCGCCCCCCATTTAGGAACCAGACTAGCACCCCTTAGTGGGGTGCGAGAATCCCGGTTAAGAGCCTCTGTATTTGTACGATATCAAAACTGTGTCTGTTGATTTTCCTTGCTGGTTCATTTCAGTGCAACACCGCAGGGTAAGATGCAACTGCTAACTTCACCAGTTCTCTCAGACGAGAAACGAAGCATCATTTTTGTTTTTTTGTGTGCACTGTGTGTGTGTGTGTGTTGAAAATCTACTGGTTAATATGATACCATGATGCAGTGGCGGGCCAAGGGGGAGCTAAGAGGGGCTGAAGCCCCCCCCCCCCCCCCTCATCCCCCAAAAATGTGTCAAATCCTGACCATGGACATTTCGAATGTATTTCATCATGATTTGCCAAGCACGCACATCTCTTTCTTTAGCTTATATTTAGCCCCCCACCGGAAAATCCTGACGCCGTCACTGCTCTGGTCTATAGCTCGGCCGCACCCACCCATACAAACACGCACACACACCCACTCACACAGACATACATACACATGAAAATGCAAATACACACATTGCTTTCGAGTATTTCTCGCATTTCCGACACACGAATGTAGGAATATGTAGGAGTGTGATTGTGTTGTGTTCACGATTTCAGACTGAATTTGAATATAGCAACAAAAATAAATATTATGGTATGCATGCATTGTAATTGAGAGTTTTTCACCATATTGATTTTATTCCATCTTCGATCAGAGCGCTCATATGGAAACATGACTCAATAAAAATAGGTTGAAAATTCTGCTTTGATTCATGCATTGTATTTGTAAGTATTTGATTCATGCATTGCATTGTTCATGAGAGCGCATAGAGTATTATCACCTAGTACATTAAATATTGTTTTGCCATCGTCAGTCGTTGACTTAAAATAAATCTGGTAGTAAATATTCTCTATGTATCTAAATAATTTTGGGTGTTACCATTGTATTTATTGTATTTGGACAATATTTATTGTCCTCTTATAGCGATCTTTATTTGGAGACACTAATGCGTTGTGTTCGACTATTTTAGTTGAGTGTGGGAATGTTTTTGTTTTGTTTTGCTGGGCTGGTATTGCGGATTAAATAGGTGCATTTTATCGAAAACGCTTAAGGTAGGTTATTAGATAAATTAATATTACAGTTTGTTTTTTAATACGTCATCTTTGTGCGAGATTTGCTTTGTAATGCAATTATTTTAGCGGTTATGCACCATTGGCTCCTGCGTTTGCCAATATTACTTACAAACAGTGGTTTAATATTAGTAGCTCAGAATTCTGCCGGCGCTCCAGTTTTTTTCATCCTGGAGATCGAATTTTTAGAGGGTTAAACTCATTCCATATATCCCATTCTCTGATGGTTGCGTGTGTAGATGTATGATGCGGTCTGTAACATGTTTGATTTTCTGCTATATTTTGCTCACCACAAACAGAGAGACCTATTTCCAGTGTATCAGTGTGATGTTTAATGAGCTAAGTATTCACAATTTTCTACCTTCTTTGAGGATAAAGTCAATTCGTTGCTTTCCGTTATTCCTCCTTCATTATCTCCTCTCAGACATATTTCCTCGCCTGATCATTTTTCATCATTTAATCATCTTAGTGTGACTGACTTAACTGCCCTTATCTCATCAACTAAATTGTCGTTCTCTCCTTCTGATCCTATAAATTTTAAGGCAATTTCTGAATTGATTCCTTCCCTTTTGCCCTATTTTCTTCATTTGATTAATAGTTCTTTCCTCCATGGCGCTTTTCTTGCTGATAAACATGCTACAATCTACCCTATCCTTAAAGAACCCACGTTAGATCCAACTGTTATTAAAAATTATCGGCCTATTTCTCTTCTCAGCTTCCCTTCCAAACTTCTTGAATCTGCCATCTCTTCTCAACTTTCTCCCTTCATTAACCAATTTCTTGATCCTTACCAATCTGGCTTCCGTCCTTCATATTCCACTCAGTCTGTTCTTATCTCTGTAA